>JAUZSZ010000087.1:67713-78086 GCA_034780575.1 Labeobarbus marequensis
TGATGTGCATAAGATGGAAGAAAACAATCTGCAAAAATTGTTCAAGTTAAAATAGTTAGAGGTAAAAAGTACTGTTTTTACTTCAGAAAAGTATTCAAGTAAGACTAAAAGGAGTCTGATTAAATTGCAATTGATTAAAATACAAATCCCTCAAAATAATACTTTTACTTTAGTACAGTCATCAAGTAGAATTACTCAAGTATTTTACACCCCTGTCTATAATGTCAAGTTTGGGATATGAAAGGGGTAAAGCTGACCTGAGTCACAGCAGACCCCGGGAGCAGCGCAGCGTCCCTCATAACCGCACGCTTTTCCAGACGCTTCACATGGAGAAGGAAGAAAATCTTCCTCCAGACAGCGGAGTGTTTCCGGAGAGCCAACCAAGCAGCCAATACCTTCACCACAGCAGATACTGGGACCAAAACACCGGCCACGATCGCCAGGACCACATGACATGCACTGAAGAGAACAAAGAGATTAAAGCTTAGTTAAAGCTTAGTTGTCCAATTTAAGGTCAGGAAGTGTATAAACGCACCTGTCGAGATGGCCAATCCTGTACGGCTCGTTTGCCTCCGATGGGGCAGTTAGAGATGTAACAGGCCGAACAAACGGACAACAGACACAGCAGAACGACCACTGAGAGCAGACCTCCAGACATATCTGTGCCAGAGACACAAAAATAACACAACAAACTCTAAGTATTACAGTAATCTTAACAAAAATGCTGTACTTACTTTACCAAGCCTGAAATTGAGAGATAGTGAAGCGATTCAGGTTTTAAGCAGCGATGTTCATTTGTACGCTGTGAGGAGACTCTTTTTATACCTATTTGCTGCGTGATATTATCACGTTATTACCTGTTAGCTACAATCAAGGAGTCTCAGCCATCTAAATGATAATGATGTGACCTGATTGGGTCAGTGAACTGGTCACTACATTGTCCAGTAACAGGGATGTGTGTCATTAACGGCCCGTGATGTGGCATAACATCAGACAGGTGAATTAACACAGGACTATTCATTGTAAAGCTTTCTGAAATTTCACTCTTAAAAAATAAAGTTTCTGAAACGGGTTTTTGCAGTGATGCCATAAAAGAACCATTTGGGTTCCCAAACAACCTTTCAGTGAATAGCTCTTAAAAGAACCACATTTTCTTATAGTGGAGAACATTTTAATGATCTAAAGAAGTCTAACGAACCTTTTGTGCAATGGAAAGGTTCCATGGATTTTCTTCACAGAAC
This sequence comes from Labeobarbus marequensis, assembly GCA_034780575.1. Taxonomy (NCBI): domain Eukaryota; kingdom Metazoa; phylum Chordata; class Actinopteri; order Cypriniformes; family Cyprinidae; genus Labeobarbus; species Labeobarbus marequensis. The sequence continues at coordinate 68,955 of JAUZSZ010000087.1, forward strand.
CATTGATGGCAATAAAAACTTTTTATTTTTAACAATGTTGGTTTTTGACTACATGCATCGGAGATAATGGACAGCATAAAGTTATTTCTTACGTTTTTACCAAAAAACATTAACAATGCAGTGTGCAAAAATATTGGTCATTGCTGAGTTCCAATTATATTAAGTGTAATGTTAAAGTATGTTGATCAGATTAACCCCCAAACTATTAGTCTTGCTGCATTTTCTAGTTGAATGAAACCACTCCTTTTCAAGACACACATGCTCTGTGACTTTGACTTGTTGACTAATTGGTCAACAGTTATTAGATTCCACCATCAAAGCTCATAATATCTCATATCGGACACAGGTGTACCCCAGGGCTCAGTCCTGGGCCCTCTGCTATTCATGCAAAACACCCTTGACTGTGTCACCAGGCATCTAAACAACCATGTATCAAGGTGACTGATGATTGTTGAGACTTCTGTGCATATTAAACCTGTGACATCCATATTCTGTCATATGTTCTGCAACGTATCTATTATATGAGATGACAATAAATCCACTGCTATGTTCTTGAATGCACAACATGTTCTGACGTGCTTAGATGTCACTCGCGGCAGACTAATGAGCCGCTTGACTCAAGGGAATAATGAATGCTGAAGTGATTAGTCTGTAGAGTCAGATGTTAATAACAGAATTGTCACAATGAACACATCCTCCCTGCTTTTTATTCATTCATCTCTGATTAGCCTTTAATAAGTCACATATCCCTTTGATTTAATCTAATTATAGAATTATTACCCCGGGCAGCCGCTGATTGAAATTCATGTGCTGCTTTTACCACACTGAACCAGTTGCATAATTATTGGTTCATTTGAATGGAGGAAAAATAGCAGCTGGACATATTTATTTAAAATAAGTACAAACAGTTTTAACACACAAGTACTTAACACTATTTAGATTTATTAATAAATAACTGACTGACTGTTGTTTCAGGGTTAAACGGCTGTAATTTTGTCACTGTAAATTGAAAAGACACCAATGTGTGTTTTTTAAATCAATTCTTGCAGCAAAATTTTATAATCTGAATTATTGGATGAATTAATCGTTGCATAGCAAAAACTAAATCTGTTGTAGTCATAAAATTTCGCTCTTTTTCTCATGCACAACTAATTTTCCTTTTGCACTCATCAGTGTTTATGTTCTTTATGTTGCAGTCAGCTGTAAATGGGATTGATCTCTCTGGATATGCAGGAAAAGGACAATGTCAACACTGATGGACTGATTAGAGACATGGTGTAATTACAGTAGCTACCTGCAATATCTACATTTTAAAAATTAAATAAACACAAATTATCCCATACAAACATCTTTAGGAGAGCATTAAAGAGCATCAACAGAAAGTTTCACATGTAACAAACAAGAGGAAAGCATACATGAAAAGCAGATAATAAATGAATAATATTTGGATGTTTATGAAAATTTACTTAACAAAATAAGAAAACTGAAGATATATTCCTTAGACTTGTTGGAAGTCTGACCCTTAGAGTCCAACACAACAAATTCTGACGCAACCAGGAGTGAGTTTGGGATGATCTGTTTAGAAATAATCAATATTTTTGATCAGGTCTGGACTGGTGATGGTTCAGAAATCACATACTTCACCTTTAATGCTTAAGTTAGACTTCTTTTATGTTTCTTTATGACTCTTTATCAGTGTTGGGGACTAACTAGTTACATGTAACAGAATTCCGTAATTTAATTACAAAATAAATGTAAGTGTAATCAGTTACTGAGAAAAAAATGTGTCATTAAATTACAATTAGTTATGAAAATGTTTACGATTACAAACAGGGTTACATATGAATATTTTCAAACACATACAGATTTGATTGATTTCTTTCCCAAATTGCATTGAATGCTTATGAGAAACATGAGACACCAAAGTTTCATGAGTTATAGGACACATGCTTATTCGACAACTGTTTTATTTCTTATTTAGGTTATTATGTATATGATTTATTTTTAAGATTTTTTTTTTCAAAGGCATTGCTAGATGCCAGTGTTTCCTGTCATAACTATTTGATTAAAAAAACAAAAAACAAAACAAAACAAAACAAAACAAAAAAAAAAAAAACAGTATCATAACTATTAAACTATATCTTGTGATTTAAATCGGTATTTGACCTCAAAATGATCTCAGAAAAAAGAGGAGCTAAAGTCTGGTTTTGTGGTGGCTGTGCCTTAAAATTAAATTAATATAATCTTAATTCAAGTGAAGAATGATTTTGAAAGTCTGGCAGTAATCAGTGTTGAATTATACTGTAAGTTTAACCCTGCCTGCTTTACATGCTTCAAAATGAGTTGAAAACATTCATTAGAAATTTAGAAAAGTAATCAAATGCAATCAGTTACACTACTTTAATAAAGTAACTGAAATAGTTACACTACTTATTACATTTTAAATAGACTAAATTGTCATCTGTAACCTATTACATTTCCAAAGTAACCTTCCCAACACTGCTCTTAATTATAATCATACATTGTTAGTATGTTGTGCATTATTTCACATTCATTTATTTAGTGTGCTTGTCGGTCTCCACCCTTCTCTTCTTCATTATCTGCTTCAGGGTTCAAGCTCCACCTGCTCGGTGAGCACGAGGCTGTGTCTCCCCACCTCTCGAGTTCCCTGCCTAGTGCACAACATGGAACGCGCGTGTAGTGATGCAGTGCTGTCTATGTAGTGATGCAGTGCTGTCTATGTAGGGAGCGGAGCGGGATTTGTGACGCGGCCGTGAGGTGAGTTTCATCATGGCGGCGGAGTTTCGCTCTCTGGCGACGAAATACCGTCAACAGTCACGAATGAACCCAGAATATCGCACTGAAACGGCTTCAGATCGATTTTAAGGCCGTTCGCGTTCAGACTCGTTATTGTCTGAAGGATTGTATTTCGTGTCATCGCGAGAGTTGATGGATGTACAGTAACTCCGAGACTCTGCGCGTTATTCTCTCGTTTACATAATCTGGTGAAAATGTGCTTCAGGTAAATGTCGTTTTCTTGTCGTTCTCGGTGTTTTTGTCCTTAGTCTCGTGTTTATTCTGTGTGTCGTTGTCTGATCTCTGACAGTCAGCTGATACTCGGTCATTATGCAGATTTAAAGGAAACGCGTCCGAATATATTATATATAAAACATTACATCATTATTTCAATAAATAACCACACTGCTATAAAGCATTTCATTATATCATAGTAATTATCATGCATGTTGTTTAGGAATCAAAAACATGCATTCTGCCTGTTAGTGCTTTCGTATTTAATAAATGTAAATAAGATCATGTTCAGATGTGTTGATGTTTGTGTAAATATTATGAAGTACTGATATGTTTGGGATTAGTGGTGATTTAGCATGCTTTGCTCTGTTGTTTGTGTTCTTTTGTTGTTGTTGAGCTTTAATCTGACCTCAATATCACTGACACACACTGCACTCCTATTATTCTCCACATGCTGTTATTTACTAAATATTCATGATTTTATGAACACACATCAGTCATATCTTAGCACAATAGAAACTGAGAGCACAGCTGCTTCATAGATGCATTTCAGGGCTAACAAACCATACAGCAATGGAAAGCTCATTTATTCAGCCTTCAGATGATGTATTTATACATTCAAAAAACTGACCCTTATGACTGGTTTTGTGGTCAAAAATTGACACTTAAGACTTTTAAGGTTTTGTGGTCCAGGGTCACATATGAGAAACTGTTGTGTTTCTGTGGTCAGAAGCCTCCTGAATCTCTCCTTCACTTGAAGCAGTGTTGCAGGTGTTTTGTTTGTGGTGTGTCATCTGATCAGTCCCTCCCAAACACACCTGTTAGTGTAACCAAATGCATCGGTGCCAGGTTAAACATCACAGGTAATGCTGGCGAGTCCCTTTCGTTGCCTATGTTCTCCTGTATCTTGTGTTGTAGTATTTTAAACTTAATTTAATTTACATTATCATTCTACTGTGTGTTATCAGACACCGTCTGACTAACCTGACCCAGGAGACACTTGCATATTGAGTAAGTGGCAGTTATGATAGTGTGAGGAATGTGATAGTGACTCATTTACGCAACACTCTGAGGGCAACAGGATGGTGTTGTGCATTGTAGTGTCCTTTACACAATGCAGTGAAGGCTGTGTGTTGCAGTGCATTTGCTAGAGGACATGTGCTGGATTCCTGACGTGTAGAATTACTGAGAGATTCAGCTGCTGTTCTTCACTGGCTTCATTCACTAGAAAAAAGTAGTTCAGCTGTTCCTTAGTCTTACAGAAATGGTATGGAAGATATAATCTTGAAATTGCATGGTGAAAAAACTATTAGAATTATGAGAAAAAACTTAAGATTTGTTAGACAAAAATTTAGAATTGCAGCATACAAACTCAGAATTAAGAGAAGTAAACCTCAGAATTGTGAGGTTATTATATGTAAAATTGCGAGAAAAGACTGAATTGTGACAAAACAACTCTGAATTGTGTGATATAAACTCTGAATTGCAAAAAAAAAACAGAATTGTGAGATACAAACTCAGAATTGCAAGAAAAAACTTATATTTGTTAGCTATAAACTGAGAATTGCAAGAAAAGACTGAATTGTGACAAAAAAACCTCTGAATTGTATTATTTAATCTCAGAATTGCAACAAAAAACTCTGAATTGTGAGAAATAAACTCAGAATTGCAACATATAAACTCAGAATTAAGAGAAGTAAACCTCAGAATTGTGAGATATAAACTCAGAATTGCAAGAAAAAAAACGCAGATTTGTTAGATATAAACTCAAAATTGTGTGGAAAAAGTTAAGTCTCAAATAATGTTGGATATAAAGAGCTTGTTTGGTTGGAACAAGTCATTAATGTTTTACCCAGCTGTATGTCATTAATGAATAGTTGTACATTATTATTATAATGAATGAACTGTTTTATATGTTAAACTGTTTTTAATATTATTATATTTTAGTCCCATCAAATCCTAAATATTTGGTTGGATGATTTCTTCTGTGCAGGTAGTTTTCATTTGCGGTGTTCCTCAGGGCTCCGTCAGCGGCCCGTCCGCATTCAGCATGTCCTCCACAGCCGTCCCCAAACTTTCTCCTGCGCTCTCAGGTCTGGACAATCTCTCCATATCGTCTCTTCTATCTGGAGACCTGGAGGAGGACGACGAGAGAGCAGATGAGGATCTGGCCGATCTGGAGGTGAACCCCTACGATGGGCTTCCGTATTCCTCGCGCTACTACAACCTTCTGGAGGAGCAGAAGCAGCTGCCCGTGTGGAGTCTGAAGCTCAGTCTGCTGGAGCACATGGAGTCGCACAGCATGATCGTCCTGAGCGCAGACGGAGGAACGGGGAAGAGCACGCAGGTCCTTATGTACATCACAAACACTCACTGCTTCATGCTCCTGATCTGTTGATAGTTCCCAGGTGTCTCAGCATGTCCAGTTTCTCAGAAGTGTAACATGAAAGCAATAGTTCTCATCATTTACTCATCATTTAGCCTACTACCAACTTGAGTTTCTTTCTTCTGTTGAACACAAAAGAAGATATTTTGAAAAATGTTGGCAAACAAACAGTTGCCGGTAGCCATTGACTTCCATAGTATGAAAAAAAAAAAAATACTATGAAAGTGAAATGGAGACCAGAAAATTTTTGGTTGCTGACATTCTTCAAAATATATTTTCTTGTGTTCAACAGAAGAAAGAAACCACAAGAGGGTGAATAAATGATGACAGAATATTCATTTTTGGGTGAACTATCCCTTAAAGTTCAACATACATTTTCAATGACCTCTAAGTATGATAGTTGCAGTGTTTTACTTCAATGCTACATTAATAAAGTTATTATTCACAAATTACACTATTGATAAAGATGCATCTATCTAGGGTAACTGCTAATGAACCAAGAATTAGTCAATGAAAAGACAAGCTCTGTGGACGGCATCTGTCTCATGCTGTTGATCACCACTGAAAAATAACTCGTCCCTCAGTCTGTCAAAGCAAAGAAAGTGACACAATGTTACAATAAAGCACGTGAAGCCTGCAGTCACGGCTAAAGGTTGCGGTCAGGCACAACACACAGAGAAGTGACTGTTTTATTGCTTTTATAACACAGTTACTACGTAATAAATATGAACGATCATGTGACACTGAAGACATGATTAATGGCTGCTAAAAATTCACATTTGCATTGCAGAAATAAATTACATAGAATTACAATAGAAAACAGTTATTTGTAATTGTAGTCATAAATGCAATTTATAAAATAAAAAATGTTTATAAACTGTGTTTATAGCTACCTTCTTGTTTGTTTTGAAATTGTAATAATTCACAATATTTCTGTTTTTTCTATGTTTGTGGTTAAATAAATGCAGCCTTGGTGAGCAGAAGAGACTTCTTTCAGAAAGATTAACTTTAAATAAAGCTTTTTTTTTAGAATGAGCTATTTAAAACAAATACAGGCATAAGCATGTTTCTGCTAATGAACCCTCCAGTACGGTTGACCCGCAGGAATCCAGTGTGATTGTTTACTGTCAGCATAACTCATATGATCTTCTGTGGTGATGGACAGTATGTCACAGATGCTGTCAGAAGAGCTTAACATGTACAGTATTACACCCAAAACATACCTTTATGATCAGGGCTTGAAACCAGAGGGCTGCATGTTCAATTCCTGCAAATGAGCTGTTGAGTTATATTCTGTTCTATTCTATTCTGTTCAAAGCTGTTCCATTCCATTCCGTTCTGTCTTGTCCCATTCCATTCTATTCAGTTTTATTCTGTTCTATTATATTACATTCTTTTCTGTGCACTTCTTTTATAATTTGATTCTGGTTAGTTGAATGTCTTTCAATTTTTTTTCTTTATGTTGTGTTCTACTGTTCTGTTCTATTCTATTATATTCTGTTCCATTCTCTTTTATTCTGTTCTGTTATTTAATTCCAATCTTTTTTTAGTTTATTCTATTTCATTCCGTTCTGTTCTATTGTATTCAGTTCAGTTCTGTTGTTCTATTCTATTCTATTCTATTCTATTCTATTATATTATATTATATTGTCCTCTGGTCTATTATATTATTTTCTATTCTATTCTGTTACATTCCATTGTATTGTATTCTATTTTATTCTTCCTCATTAATCATTCACTTCTTGCACACTTGAGTCATGCAGTCTTAATTTATCTGCATCTACATTCTATTCTACTCTGTTCTATTCTATTCAAATGTATCCTATTCTGTTCTGTTCAATTCTGCTTTGTCCTGTTCTGTTCTATTCTAATTTAATTTGTCCTATTCTATTCTGCTTTGCCCTATTCGATTTTATACTATTCTTTTCTATTCAGTTCTGCTTTGTCTTATTATGTTCTATTCTACTTTGTCCTATTTTATTCTATTCTATTCTGCTTTGTCCCATTCTATTCTATTCTGATTTGTCCTATTCTATTCTGCTTTGCCCTATTCTGTTCTATTCTACTCTATTCTATACTACTACATTCTATTCTGCTTGTTCTGTTCTGTTCTATTCTATTCTATTCTGTTCTGTTCTGTTGTGTTCTATTCTATTCTGCTTTGCTCTGTTCTGTTCTGCTACATTCTATTGTTCTGTTATGTTCTATTCTGCTACATTCTATTCTATTCTGCTACATTTTTATCCTATCCTGTTCTATTCTATTCTATTCTATTCTATTCTATTCTGCTACATACCATTCTGTTCTATTCTTTTCTGTTCTGTTCTTCTACATTTTATTCTATTCTATTCTGCTTGTCCTGTCCTGTTCTGTTCTGTTCTGTTCTATTCTATTCTGTGTTGTCCTATTCTATTCTGGTCTGCATATTCTATTCTATTCTATTCTATTCTATTCTATTCTATTCTATTCTATTCTATTCTCCTCTGCTCTTTCCTGCTCTCTGATGTGTCTCTCTGCTCTGCTCTGTTGTGACTCGAGTGCAGGTTCCTCAGTGGTGTGTGGAGTTCGCTCTGTCTCATGAGTTCTCTCAGGGTCTGGTGTGCTGCTGTCAGCCGTATGCGGCGGCGGCCTGCGGTCTGGCACTCAGAGTGGCCGATGAGATGGACTTGAGTCTGGGGCTGGAGGTGGGCTACAGGGTCCCTCACGAGGACGGCTGCACACCGGACACCATACTGCGGTACGAGGCCTCGCTCGCTGCTCTCTGCCGCTGCTCTGCGCCGCTTAACGCCGTAGTAACGTTTGCTCTCTGCAGGTTTGTCACAGACTCTCTCCTGCTGGAGGAGATGATGTCGGACCCTCTGCTGCGGCAGTACGGGGTTCTGGTCATCGACGAGGCTCAAGAGCGCACGGTGGCCACGGATGCTCTGCTGGGGCTGCTGCGTGACGTGTGCCGCCAGCGCTCCGAGCTCAGGGTGGTGCTGCTCGCCGAGCCTGCCGTCGCACACACCTTCGCCAGCTTCCTGGGAGAGAGCGTTCCTCATCTCAGCGTTCCCTCACTAAACAACACTGCCGAAATACTGTACCGAGGGCCGCCCGCGGGACGCGACCTGGCCGCGGCTTCCTGTCACATGATCCTGGATCTGCACCGCAGGGGAGAGGAAGGAGACATACTGGTGTTCCTCCCCAGTGTGCAGGTATGAGTCTCCATGAGTCATGCCGACGCTGAAGCACTTTCAGTCAGTAAGAGGATCTGATCCTTTATCTGCTGTGGATCATTCACACGCTTCAACAGTGAACTGCCTCACCCTCAGGTTACTCAAACAATATGTGACTCTGGAGCACAAAACCAGTTATAAGAATCAGTTTTTTGAAATTGAGATTTATACATCATCTGAAAGCTAAATACATAAGGTTTCCATTTATGTATGGTTTGTTAAGACAGCACAATATTTGGATACAACTATTTGAAAATCTGGAATCTGAGGGTGCAAAAAAAATCTAAATAATGAGAAAATCAGCTTTAAAGTTGTTCAAATGAAGTTCTTAGCAATGCATATTAAAATATCTTCATAGAATACGTGATAGTTAAGGTAAGGTAGTTGTTAAGTTTAGGGATGTAGAATATGGTCATGCAGAATATGTGCTTTATAAGTACTAATAAACAGCCAATATGTTAATAATATGCATGCTAATAAGCAACTAGTTAACAGTGAGAA
>JAUZSZ010000087.1:490720-502193 GCA_034780575.1 Labeobarbus marequensis
TGTCCCAGCAAATTCACCCCTAGTTCAGACCTTGTAACACTTAGAGAAACGGCAGACAACCCAAGATCTTCACCGCAGACTCTACAGGCCTCAGTTAACATGTTAAATGATTAAGTTAATGACTGTACAATTAAAAAGTATTGGACAAGTATGGCATGTTTGAAAGGGTTGCCTGAGGAAAGCCTCTTTTATCTAAAAAAATCAGATGGCAGCACGGTTTAGATTTGCAAAGTTGCATCTGAAAAAACCATGAGACTTCTAGAGCAATGTCCTTGGAACAGATGAGACCAAAGTGGAGAAGTTTGGCCATAATCCACAACACCATGTTTGGTGAAAACCTAAAGAGCATATCAGCACAAAAAACCTCACAAGCCACGGAGGTTTGCTGGTGGAGGGCTGATGATTTTGGCCTTGTTTTGTAGCCAGGACCTGGGCACCTCACAGTCATTGAGTCGACTGTGAACTCCTCTGTATACCAAAGTTTTCTAGAGTCAAATGTGAGGCCATCTGTCCGACAGCTAAAGCTTGGGTCATGCAACAAGACAATGTTCCTAAGCACACCAGCAAATCTACAACAGAACAGCTGAAAAAAAAAAGTATCAAGGTTGCAATAGACTTGCAACTAGACTGCATTCTGAGTTCCTGACTAAAATAAAGCTCTGCATAAACAAGTGCCCACCACAAACCTCAATAATCAGAGCAACAATATAAACAATGTGAGAGACTTAATAGGTCATACATATTTTGATTACTAAGTTATTGCTGCTAAAATTGGATCTACAAGCAATTGAATCATAGGGAAACTTTTTCACACATGGCTTTTCTATTTTTTTGTTAAATAAATAATGACACAGTGTGATATGTCATGTTGTTGTTCATCTGAAGTTTTATTTTCCAAGTTTAATGACCTGCTAAGGACCACATAATTTTGTATTATTAAAAACAACCATGCATTTCACTTCTGCACATTGCATCTTACTGTGTAAAGGAGATGAAACATTCATTCTTTTCATAGCTTGTGCTGGCTCTGAGACACTTGCTTTGTATTTCTCCTTCTCTTTTCTTAACAAAAATCACTGGTCATAAAACAAAAGTTAGATATGAAGGCCCTGATTTTAGGGACCTTGTCACAAGTCCACTGTTTTTGAATTTCTATTACCTTTGTGCAAAGAAATAAGTCTCCTTATTGAGACAAATTCTCAGGTGGTTCCATTGCTGTCAGCATTAAGTCTGAGAATAATTCAAAGAAAGGAATTATTTGATTTAACAAGGATGCATTAAATTGATTTATAAAGTGACTTTTACACTTTTATATTATACATTTTTTTCTTTTTCTTTTGAACTTTGTTCATTAAAGAATCTTGAAAACAATGTATCACAATTTACACAAAATTACTGTAAGAATTAGATCAAAACAAAAAAAAAAAAAATTAAAAATGACTGAAAAGTGTTCTTGTGCTGGATCTCTTTAAAATAAACATCTGAAAAAATATGTATAAAAAACTATTAAGTCAAACCAGACAAGATTGACCTTCAGAAGTCACAACTGAGTGTTAGAGACCGTGTGAGGTAAATACTGAAATAACTAATTGCATGTAAGGGCATGTCGGTAAGTAGGTGGGTGTTGTAGGGTTTTTTCTGGACGGTGATTTCAAATTTTGATTCAGTTTTTTTTTTTCTTTACCATATCTGACATGATGGCATGACACGAGATGTAATGTCATCCTAATGCAGTGATTTGATTATCTATTTATTTCCTTTCATAGGAGAAAGTGATTCTCTCCCTGAAAGTGCAGTACTTTGTAGAAAATGGTCCACTAATTTTGTAAGTACAATGTTATTTTTGTCCTTTTCTTTTCTTTTGTGTTTTTGGGAAATTTGGAAACTATTTGTCACCTTTCTTTGTGTCAGTGTCCTGATCACCCTGGCTTACTTGATTTAACCCTGTTAAGCCTGATATATATAATAGAAAAATAGTTTTATTTTAAATGAACAGTCAAGTAAATCTAAGTTGATTCGGTCCAGTAAGTGTTCATCTTGAAATATTACCAAATTTTGCAGAAAAACAGGTGTACTATGAACTAAAGGGGGATATTTTTAGAATTATTCTAAATTCTTTTTACTTGCTAAAAAATGTATCAATCCCATGACAGAAAGCAAGTTTCAGATTGTTCACAACACGTTTTCAGTTTTTATTGTTAGTAATTTTGGAGACCTTAGAAATGTGCATATCAAATATGATAGAGTTGGCTTTTTATGGTTAATGTACATTATCCCACTTATTAAGCAGCTACTCAGCAAATACATACATACATACATACATACATACATACATACATGTGTATGAAGTACTGGAATCACTTTATACTAACATTTAGTTAACATCTTAGTTAATGTTCAATAGTATTGCTGAATTTTTTTATTGTTAATCATTTAAGTTGTGAGTTTAAAAAATGTTTAAGCATCATTTGAACTGCTTATTTCATCCTCAAAGAAACAGTGAAGCCCGTAAGCTGTATTATGCTGAGCTGAGAGGGAGAGTTTTGAGATCTGAGTGCTCTGAGCAAGAAGGATTGTACTTCCAGCTTGCTGCATATGCCATTCAGGCTGATCTTGGAGATTGTGAAGAACAAAACTTTGCATACTTCAGCCCACAGGGATTTTTCCCTTTTTGGGTAAGGGCTCTGTTGTTTTGTTGTTTGCTTTTTTTCTGGTTTTCCTCTTCAGACTGTAAAGTTTAAAAAACACCTGTTCACCTTCTCTTACTGTTTACAAACTAATGGTGTTTTCACTGTGGTATTGTACAGATTGTACAGAAGTATGGGGATGATTATATCCTGAAGCACACCCCAGTCCTGCACAGGGAGCTTAAAGGAATGTCTTCCAGCGAGGCTGCCTTGCTTTTCATACAGGAATCATTTACCTTGAGTGATGTGCCTCTCACCATCTATAGATTGTCCAAAGTTAGTGTTTTGTTCACTGTATTCAGAAGTGCAGTAATCAAGGCCAGTTAAGTCCAGACTCCAAGTTAAGTCTGAGTCCAAGATCATATTTTGTGTAGCATTTAGTTTTGTCTGGTCTAGGCCTGTCACGATAACAACAATTTTATTGTCATTTTAAGACCATTTTATGCCACTTGTTAAAGTGGCCATTTTATGCCACTTGTTTATACTTGTTAAAGTTGATTTTGACATGACTTTAATTGAGAGGGCTCAACATCACTTACTCATTAATTACCCATGAACTAACATCAACTAATGACAAAGCTGAAGATATCAAATGCTCAATTTATGATAGTATTATTTAAATTAATTTCAAAATCTGAGTATTTCTTATTCCTTCTTAAAGAAGCTGTTTGATTTAGTTTACCCATAAATGTTAATTAATCCATTAACTATCAAACATGTACTAACATGTAGTTAAGACTCATTCATGCATGAGTCCGTATGATTCCAGTCGTAGTTAAGGATAGTTCATAATTAGTTAACTCCTTTAATAAACATTAGTATGTGATGAATTAATTATTAATTTAGGCATTAGTACATGATTATTCATGTACCCTTATTGTAAAGTGTTACCGTTTATGTATATAGCACATTTCATACACAATGGTAATTCAAAGTGCTTTACATGAAAGTAAAATAGTCATAAAAAATAACAGTAATAATATTGATCACAACAATAAAAAAAGGAATTGAAAAAAGAAAAAAAATTAATAATAATAATAAAAACAAGAAATTTAAAAATATTCTCAAGCTTTGTTCAAACTTTTCCACACTAAGTGAATGGAATAAAATTTAAAAAAAAAGTTCCAAAACACCTAGCTATTCCACTACTTCACCCCCTACTTACTTTGACCATCATATCTGACCTATTTGCTAAAACACGGGGCATGCCCAGTGTTGCCAGATTGGGCGGGCTGCTGCCCAATTGGGCTTCTTTCGATCGGCTTGGACCAGGGAATAACGCATTGGGCTGCTTTTAAAAAATTTCAACCTGCCCAATCAGCTGCTTTTTTCTTCGCTTTTATCTTTAGTCATGTTATTAATATGTTCAAGCTCAAAGTATCATAGTAAAATAATGTGTAGTGCAGTCATCAGCTCAGTTTTCTTTAACGCAACCCTTATTGGTTCAGTTTAACAGAGGCTTGTCAATCAATTTACCACCTTGTATGTTGGTGAGATGTGATGACTCGGGTTTTAGCAAGAGATGAAAAGAATACTTCTAAATGTAATTGTAACTGAAATAAGAGAACAGTTGAACGATTTAATAAAAATCAGAACTGAATATTGGACTATACCGATACTGTTCTGCATCAGAACATCTTTTAATCCGTCCAGACTCTACTTTGGTATAGGCTACCTGGCATTTACAGCTGCTGGACTTGAACAGTTTTGACTGTGCAAAGTTCTGCATTATGTTTTAAAATGTGTACTTTGTGAAATGTGTGCTGTAGTTCTGTCTGAAGATAAAGCACAAGACAAAGGTAAGTGCATTATTGTTGTTAACTGTTATTATTTTATTTTACTTTTGCTGTCAGATTATCATACAGAATATATCAATGAATAGCACATTTTTTGGGCTGTCCTGGGTGTGTGCATGAATGAGAGTAAATGCCAGTTAATTTACATTGCTTTCTGATCACTTTATTGTGCACTTTTTGCACAAAAAATTATCTTATTCTTACTGCGGACATTGAAAAGGATGCATGTGTTTTTCCGAGGGTTAAAGTCATCGGTTAATTTCTTGATTGCCACTTTGAAAAGATTTCTGGACATTTTAAGCATATTTTCTGTCTCCCTTTAACGCATTTGCCCTGTTTTGATCCATATTCCTGTGAAACTGATTTATCTTATTTTGTCATCATTATTTTATTTTAAGGAGATAAAAATGGTCCTTATCAACCTTAATTGACATGGTAATCAAATTCTATCACATCATTTTGGCAGTTAAAATTTTGGGCTGGTTTTTGTTGACATGGGCGGGTTTTGGTGAGCTTTTGGGCTGGAAATCGTCAACCTGATCTGGCAGCACTGATTGTTTCAAATGTCGTGCCGCGAGTATGGCAGACGGCCACAGTGAGTGAGTCGCCTGTCTCAGTAGCACCCACGCAGAGGCTGCGCTCACTGAAAGCTCATGCTCCCGTTGCAAGAGCACTTACCTGCACTTATAAATGCATCAATTATGTTTTGATATTTTAAACATGAAATGCTGAATACTGATATTTGAAATTATTTTAAAATGAAAAGATACTTTAAGTGTAAAATTAAAACCACCAGTAGGTGGCAGCAAGTCACTGTTAAGTGAGTCATTGCGATTGAACCGAATTATTTAAACAGTTGATTCATTCAGGAAGGAAACAACAACGTCATGTTGCTCAGAGACGCAAAACAGTGCTGTGGCTGTGTTTGGAATGTTTTTATTTTTTTTGTTGGCGAAATAGAGCAAAAACGGCCAATATTGTGTCTAAAACGTAAGTCTCTTGATATTAACTTTTTTTTTATTATTATTGAACCGTTGTATAAAATCAATATCACATTTGTAACCATGCTGAATTTTTAAGAAAAATACGGCACTCTTCCTGTGATATTGAATAACTATATGAATTGGTATATATAGGCCTATGCATTTTCTGCCCCCTTATCTTGAATGATGTGATCAATCTTAATGCATAAATAGACTGAATCATGCAGTAAAAGAACGCATTCTAAAGTACGCGCGCTAAGTTAGTCTACCAGACTTCATCACAGTCGCATATGTGTGCATTCTGTGTGTGTGTGTTTTGTTTGGTTTTTGCAATATACTCGATAATGTCATGATGTCTCACGTGTTCAGTATTTGCGCTAAACCTCATGCATTTGACTTGCATGAACTTCCCCAAGAAAATAATGAGTGAACATAGTTTACAAAAAGTAACCCGCCTAATTGGCTAGTGATTTGATAGCGTTACCCGCCACAGCTGATTTTTACCCGCATTTTGCGGGTGTTAATTTCAAACCCTGATTACAATACAAGCCATAATGCACTATTCCTATGCATCATCTCGTAAATAAAACATCATGTTAATAAAGTCCATACAGTTAGCCTTTTGATTGAATAATATGTTTCCAATATAGACTCTTCAGGACCGCGTATGCGTTTTACTAGAATGATAGTTTCCTTAGGGAAAGTAATATCCTGACCTAAGTGTTATGTATGCTACGTTGTTGAATTAATGATTTATTTTAACAAAGTATAGGCTACATTATTTCAAAATGCACGCTGCGGTGGGTCATTGTGCAGTTAGCCTACTGTACAAATAAAAACAATATTACAAAACAACATAAACTGAATAACTGTACAAGGGGAATTAAGGTATATGGGCAAAATCTAAAAAAATAAATCTTTATTCGGATTTTTTAAGGCACATTTTCGCTACTGTAAGGATGAACATAACTTTTTAATAAGCAGGGGAAATTCCCAACTTTAAAAGCAAATAACCAATTACATGCTTGGAACGATTACGTTGTAAAATATATACATGGAGACTTAAGATTTAAAAATGCTGAGTCGTTGTTTTCTATTTAAAATCGTATGATTTCCTATTAATTTAATGAATGAATGAGAATACGGCGCGGTGCTTCACTTTTGATGACGTCATGAGCATTCCAAGATGAGTGCCCCCTCCCCCACGGCGTTCCTCTGTGACGTCACAGTGATTAATTCTTTAGAATATTCGTTTTATGTAAAGAGTGCAGTTTTACATCGCGCATTTGTACCGTGTTATCAGCGAGTGACTGTGAGTATGCTTTTCATCTAGGCCTACAGTTTCTTCCTGATCTTTTCATCTTTTCACGACTTTTCATGATAGAAAATGCACTAAGCAGGGAAATAATATTTTTCAACTGCTTTTATTTGCAGCAAATTTCTTAATTTGTAAATATTTGTATAAACATAAAAGGTTCAACAACTGAGACAAACTGAACAAGTTTCAGACATTTGACAAACACCAGCTAATTTTAAATTTTAAATTAAACTGAATTGTTTTTACAAATGAAAAATTTTGTAAAATGTGATTTTACAAAATTATCTTGAAAAGTGCAGTATCCTAAAAAGGGAACTCTCTGTTTTTGCAGTTTAGATAAACTGTAAAAACTGAATTTGAGAACACATTTGGGAATGGGTGATCACTTTTACTGTTGCTCAGCAAAATATTGGAGCCGAAATTAAGTAATTTCAATATGCACACAGTTTTAAGGGCAAAAAAAAGTTGGTCATATGAATTTGCCGCACTGATTATCCAACAGCTGCTTGGTTTAAATTTGACTTCTGCGTAAGCTTTGTTTTACATATTTCTATGCTATTGACAATGGACCTGTTTTTTCAAGAAAAAAATCATAATTTTCTGCCTAAAGATTTGTTTGGAAAGAACAGTTGCTATAATCATATGCTCAGACTACAACCAATAAATCACAAGATTAATCATAACATTAAATTATGTGCAAAAAGACATACAGGGGTCTCATAAAATTAAATTATGTACAAAAATACGTAGAGGGGTCTCATGCATAAACCCATAACTCTGAGGATTTTATACAATAAGAACATTTCTAACATTGATAACACCAAAAATAAAAAAGGTGCAAGAATTTTTCTTAAATTAGTTATATTTCCTTTCCATCTTTTTCTCAAAAGTCAAGGCTCATTTTTACAATAGAAAATGACTCAAATGTGCGTTCAACTATGCTTATTTAAATAGTTTTTCTGTTAACATATGGTATAAGAATATATTTTATCATTGCACTGCTTCACCCTTTTTTTAATGCATCACATTCATGAGTGACACATTTTTAAGATACCATGTCAAGTTCACAGAAGGCTCTTAATGCAAATGTATGATCATGTGTTTTTATTTAACTTGTCTCTTCTCTCTCTTTCTCTCACAGTGTTTCACAGATAGTGTTGCAGACACAAGCGGACTAGCACAATTCCACGATTTTTTGGATTGACCATTTTTACGTTTTTTAAAGCAGCCAACGATGTCAGCGTATTTCCGACAAGGAGCAACAACAGTAGGCTGTTTCACTCAGGGAGCACCCATGACTGACGACTGTTCCCCGAAGGGAACACTCATGACTGAGTGTTCCCCACATGGAGCTGCCATGCCCAGATTGTTCACTCTGGGATTATCTGTACATGCCTTTTCCACAAAGAACCTTCATGTCCAGAAAGGGCGATCACAGCGTTCATGTCTGTTTCAGGAGCACCAGGAGTATAAGCCTCAAGCCTTCTTGAGACAGAGAGAAACCAAGCCTGTTAAGCCCCCACAGAGCTCACCTGTGCTTGAGTGTTCCTCACAGGGAGCTCCTGTGCCAAGATTGTTCACTGTGGGATTATCTGTACCTGCCTCTTCCACAAGGAACCTTCATGTCCAGAAAGGGCGATCACAGCTTTCACACCTGTTTCAGGAGCGCAGGGAGTATAAGCCTCAAGCCTCCTTGAGACAGAGAGCACCCAGGCCTGTTAAGCCCCCACAGAGATCACCTGTGCCTGAGTGTTCCCCACAGGAAGCACTCTTGTCGGAGTGCTCCTCAGAGGAAGCACCTGTGCTTGAGTGTTCCTCTCAGGGAACACCAGTTTCCACAGGATCACTGCAGGGAGTATATAAGCCAGCTGAGACCCCACAGGGAGCAACTGTGTTTGAGTTATCACCAGCAGAAACACTCATTCCTGAAGGTTCCTCTCAGGGAGCATCTAACCTTGATCAAACATCCATGGCCTCTAGCTCCCCACATGGAGCACCCATGCCCAAGTTGTTCACCCTGGGAATATTCATACCAGCCACTTCCATAAGGAAGTGCCAGCTGCATAAATATCAAGCCTCCTTGAGACAGAGAACACGATTGGTAGTCAATACCCCATGGAAATCACCTGTGCTTGAGTGTTCCTCTCGGGGAACATCTGTGACTGAATGTTTGCCCCAGGAAGCACTCATGCCTGAGTGTTTCTCAAAGGAAGAACCCATTCTTGCGTGTTTCTCAGAGAAAGCGCCAGAGCCTGAGTTTTTCCCACAGGAAGCATCTATGCTTGAGTGTTCCCCTCAGGGAGCATCTTCCCCTCATCAAACACCCTCTCCTGCTGGCTTCCCACATGGAGCTCTCATGCCCAGGCTATTCAGTGTGGCAATATCTGTACCCGTTTTTTCCACAAGGAAGTGCCAGATGCAAAAGTCTCAAGCAATCCTGAAAAAGAGAACACTCTTGCCTGACAAACCCTCAGAGAAATCACCTGTGCCAGACTGTTCCTCACAAGTAGTGCCCATGCATGAATTTTCCCCTCAAGCATCCATGCCCACCGGGATCCCACAATGCCTGTCTCTTCTTGCAGCCTACCTTGACAAAGAAACGGAGGAGGCAGCAGAACCCTGCAGGTCCTTATCTAGTGAGGCAAAGATGTCACAGGGAGCATACCAACCTGTCGAGTCTCTGAAAGAAGCACCCATGCCTGAGTCTTTACCAGAGAAGGAACCTATGATTGTGTGTTCCCCAGAGGAAGAAACCATGCTTGTGTGTTCCCCAGAGGAGGAACTCATGGTAGTGTGTTCCCCAGAGGAGGAACCCGTGGTAATGTGTTCTCCAGAGGAGGAACCCATGGAACTGTGTTCTACAGAGGAGGAACCTATGGAACTGTGTTTTACAGAGGAGGAACCCATGGAATTGTGTTCTCCAGAGGAGGAACCCATGGAACTGTGTTCTCCAGAGGAGGAACCCATGGAACTGTGTTTTACAGAGGAGGAACCCATGGAACTGTGTTCTCCAGAGGAGGAACCCATGGTAGCATGTTCCCCTGAGGAGGAACCCATGGTAGTATGTTTCTCAGAGAAAGCACCTGAGCCAAAGATACAGCAGAAGCCTCAAAGATGGAGAGAAAAGAATAACCAAAGGCAGCAGGTAAGACCTTGCCCAAGCTCCAAGCCTAATCTGAAAAGGAATTATCCATGCAGCAGAGAAGAATTGGTTTGTCCCTCTTATGTTTAATTTTAACTCTTCACATTCATTTTAAAAATATTAAATTAACAGCTTAAACCATACTAATGCCTTGTTCTACATAGCCATATTCTAGATCCCTAAACCCTACCCTATACCTAAACATAACTTCTACAACAACGAACTTACTTCTTATCAATAAGTAAAATTAAGAGTTTATTGAGGGAAAAAGTTTTGTTAATAGTAAATATGTGTGCCCTAATTTTAAAGTATTGACAAACTCTTTTAAATTCAATATAAACATTAATCTGTATCTAGTATCATACCCCTTTAATTCAGACCACTCATGTTGAAATGGTTGAAGCATTACATGACTATGCCTGTTTTTTTTTTCAACAGGACAACTTAGATGTATATAAGCTTCGAAGGAGGAAAAATACGAACAACAGAGGTCAAAGCTTCTTTCACATCAGTGCATGTCCAAGCAGCCATATATATTTGAGAAGTCAGCAATGGAGACAGCAAAACTTTTGTGCCCGTCAGCTGCCAAATGCAGACCAAATGCAAAGATCTCATTGGAACCCAAGAGCCTGTCCATGGTCCCAGCACCGTTTGTGGAGGCTGCAGAACGCTTATGCTCCTCAATCACGACCATGGCATCTGGGAAAGAGGCAAAGAGCTGTGAGGCTTCACCCAAGAACATATCCATGGCACCATCCCCATTTTTGGAGGCAGCAGAACCCTCATGCCCCTCAATCACAACCATCACATCAAGGGCAAAGAGCTCAGAGTGTTCACCCAAGAGTGCATCCATGGTCCCATCCCATTTTTGGAGGCAGCAGAACGTTTATGCCCCTCAATCACAACCATCACATCTGAGGCAAAGAGCTTTGAGGCTTTATCAAAGAGCTTAAAGTGACTAAAAGGCCCCACTGAAAACATTTTTATTTTTATTTATTATCATTTTTATGTTTCTATACTTATTTGTATATGTGCATTAGTAAGAAATTATCTGTGCATTAGTAAGAAAATATCTGTGCATCATTCATGGTTCTGGCCCAACTTAGAGAAGCAGTCTAGCTTGTAAAAAATTAGGTGACTAAAAGGCCCAGCTGAAAACCTTTTTTCTTTTAATTTATCTTCATTTTTAATTTTTTTCCTACTTATTTGCATATGTGCATTAAGGCCTTTCCACACTGAGCGCGATACGAATAAGTGAGGCGAATCACCCGCGAATGTTGCTTTCACACCGAGCGCGCAATGAATGTTTGCCTTCTGCTAATTCACGCCTGCACGCTAGGTGGCGCTGACCAACAATGCATTTTTCCTCAGATATGTATCCACGTATATGGATTTAACATCTACATTAAGATAAACGAAGTTTGGTTCTACACCAGAAACACAAGCTATCTATAATGCTTACAATAGGCTACATCCTAAAATATAATTAGAAGTACAATTAGCATCAAGCTACACTTGAAAATGTATTTAATTTATTAATGTATTTG
>JAUZSZ010000087.1:548712-564347 GCA_034780575.1 Labeobarbus marequensis
AATAAACCACAAGATGATAAGTATTTCAGTGATTTTAGCTAGATGCAGAAACAGCAATATAATGAAAGGCAGCTCTATAAATAGTGAAATTTCTCAATGATGATAATCAATTCTCCCATCAAATCATATTGTTCATTAGTGTAGGCTGTTGGTGATTTCACAGCAACACAGCACATTCAGTTCTGATGCTGATGAACACACAGCTGGGATGACGTGTTTTATGTCAGAGTCAGAGCGATCGGTTGTTTAATATTCTGTAAAAACTACTTTCTTGAGGCAAAAAAGTTTCCCAGCACTTAATATGCAATGGTACAGATACACATCATATTAAATATGATCAGACTGATGTATCTGTTTGACAGAAGCAGTAAACACAAAGACAGAAAACTGATTATTCACATCTAAAATATTTGACCTGTTCCTCTCTGAATATGCGAGTGTGGTGAGGTGTTCTGATCACTGGCATATATACGAGTTATAAATGAGAGTTTTGCAGTCTTTACTACAGAGGAATAGTACTTCCGTCATCAGTCGGCCAAACAGACTGTCATCAATGAATTATTCCACACCACAAACAGAGAGGAGATAGAAAAACAGGAAAAAGGCAGTGAGAAAGACAGCTATATGTTCTGTTGAAGCTGCCAGTGAAAGCTGTCCTCCGAGGATTGGGTTTCTTTCTCCAGACAGGATTTGAGTGCATGCGCTGAACCCAGAGCAGTCATTGAAAACGTAAATGTGTGTTAAATGAGCATCGCGGCAGGGTTTCACGCCTCCTTCCAGGTCTCATGACCGACTGCGGCACCATTACAAACACGTGTCTGTATCATCTGTACCAGCTCCTCCATTATCTCCTGATCCGTCTGCCTTCCTTATAGCTGTAATACAGTAATGCATCATAAATAATAAATCAGCGAAGAGGAAGTAATAGAGAGTCGATAAAGAGGTCAAGGAGGTCATTTCTAATCATCTGTGCAGAACAGAATCAGGGAACGCAAGAAAAAAACTATACACAAAATAACACAATTTCCACTTTATATTGCCAGTTTGTCAATGCAGTCGCTCCCTTTAGATCTGAGCGAATCCTCATCACCAGCGGTGTGTGTTTCATGTTCTGCTGATGTGTGTAAATCACTTTATTCATCCAGCTCACTTCAGTTAAAAGACGACAGTGACACACACTGAATAAACACAGATTAACCCTAAAACTACAAGACAAACGCTTTGCATTCTTAGATCAATTCAAAAATAACATTATTGTTGAATTATGAATCCTTTTTCATTTCCCACTGGAGGCCACAGTCCGGATGTCAAAGTCTCTTTAAGGCTGGTCAGTTCACATTGCAGTGATCTTAACTCCTTCAGCGGATATTTTCTGTGCCATAACAGCTCAGTCACAATGAAGAGAGAGAAACACAATATCCAAACCAGTTCATCAAAACAGCAACAAAATCTGACAAAGATGGTCTCATATATGTTTCTTTAGCTCACATCACTAAAAACAGCATTCTTCAGGCCGGACTCAATCACTGACACACACACACACACACACTCCCTCACACACACACACACACACACACACACAGATCACTGATACACACACACATCACTGATACATTCTCTCTCTCTCTCTCTCTCTCTCGTACGCATGTGCGTGTTTGGCGTGGTGAGGAGTGTGAGGTGTTTGATTGATCTTTAGAATTTCTCTTTTCTTTCTTTATTTTTTGAGTTTTTTATTTATTTACTTTCTTATTTCTCACCTTAGTTATAATTAAATTGTGAAGCGGTAAGAACTGGTTTTTATTTCGGTTGCATCCATTCGTGGACGATAACCATGGCATCTCCTTCTAATGAGGGAACGCCGGTTTTCTCCATTGGAAATGGATGCAAATGTTTTCCCGATCAAATATGTACGGTTGAAGATGTACTTATGGCTATGGGAAAGGTTATTGGCCATGATAAGATTGTTTCGGCGTCTAGGATGAACAAGGCCGTTGTTGTGTTCTTAGAAGAAGAGAAACTTGTGAATGTGCTTGTGGAGAGTGGAATTGAAATGTTGGACACTTTTGTGCAGGTGACACCTTTGCGTTCCCCTGCGACGCGTGTCATAATCTCGAATGCACCCCCGTTCATAAAAAACGAAGCGATCATTAAAGAACTAAGTCGCTTTGGAAAATTGGCGAGTACAATTAGAGCTGTTCCGCTCGGCTGTAAGAACGAGGCACTGAAGCACGTAACGTCTTTTCGGAGACAGGTTTTCATGTTTTTGCAAGCACCGACAAAGTTTTTGGAAGTGTCTTTCCGTATACAACACGGTGAGAGCTCTTATATGATTTTTGCAACAACGGAAAGTATGAGATGTTTTGAATGTGGGGACTTAGGCCATAAGAAATTGTTTTGTCCTCACAGAAAACAAAACGAGGAGGAAAGTGCAGAGACTGAAAACAGTGAAATGAGAATTCAGTCGGATCGTGGAAAAGCTGATAAAAGACACACGCTGGTAAGAGAGACGTCTGAGCAATCGAAGAATAAAAAACAAAAAGTACAAAGTGAAAAGCAAATCGAGGAGACTCAGGATAAAAGTTTAAGTTTCAGTGGACGTTCTCACTCCCTTGTGGACCTACAGCTTTTAGAAGGGCAGGTTGAGGCAGATAAGGAGCCTATATCAAGATCAGAGGTGAGTGACTCTTCTTTTTTTAAAGTGCTTGGTGTTTCAGAAGGAGCTGGTCAGAGTATGAAATGTGACAAGGATATGGGAATTGGAAAGGCTAGTGGAAGTGGTTTACAGTTTGTTGAGAATGATGATGATGTTGATGTGTGTGTAGATGAGTCAAGATGTGATAGTGATAGTTGTTCAGAAGTTTCTGAGTTTGAGTTGAGTCAATCATCTGGGGATTTGTATACTGTGGAAGAAGTTAATGACTTTTTGGATCAAACAAAAGGACAGAAAGTTGATGTCCTGAAGTTTTTTCCTGATGCTGCCAAATTCTTGAGGTCAGTTATGAGTGTTCAGAAAAGTGTAGGAAGTGATGTCATATCAAAACAAAAAAGATATCGCTTGAAGAAACTGGCTACAGTAGTTCGTAAAAGTTTAAAAGGTAAGAGAAAGAATAAATAGGTTCACATGGTTATGGGTGCTGCTCTGTATTTTTTCCTTCTCTGTCTCTTTTCTTTCTTGTTTTTCTTCTGCTCCCTAAACATGCAAATCTTAAGAGTTAGTTCCTTAAATGTTAATGGAGCGAGGAATAGAGAAAAACGAGGTTTATTAACGGAGTTTCTTAAGTGTAAAGAATCACATGTAACCTTTTTACAAGAAACTCATAGTGATGAGAGTAATGAGGTAGATTGGGGATTGTGTTGGGAGGGCAGTTACTCTTTAAGCCATGGGACAAATTTAAGTGCGGGGATAGCCATATTATTTTCACCTTTTCTTAATGTTGTTATCTTGTCAAGTATAGAATTAGAAAAAGGTCACCTTCTTGTTGTAAAAACAAAAATTGATGAACATAATTTTATCTTCGTTAATATTTATGCTCCAAATAGAAGTGCAGACAGATTAATTCTATTTAAAAAACTGAGTGAATATTTGAGAAATGAGAATGCAGATGATTTCCTAATAGTAGGAGGTGACTGGAATACTACAGTTGATTTTACATTGGATAGGAATAATACTGAACCAGATTTTGAGTCGTCTGCTTTGTTAAAAAATATTATCTTTCAAAGTAATTTGTTGGATGTATGGAGAGAGAGGAATTTGAAAGTTAAAAAATATACTTGGGTAAAAATTTCACAAGGGAGAATAAGTGCAGCTAGATTAGACAGATTCTATGTTTGTAAGAGATCTAATAACAGGATTGTGGCTGCGAATATTGTACCATGTAGTTTTTCAGATCATCATTTTGTTTCTTGTAATTTTATTTTGTCACAGACTCAGTGCAAAAGTCCTTACTGGAAATTGAATGTACGTTTGTTACAGGAGAAAGATTTTGTTGAGAGATTTAAATGTTTTTGGGATTTTTGGGTTTCTCAGAAAAGTGAATATGAAAACGTAATTCAGTGGTGGGAATTGGGAAAAACACAAATTAGAACTTTTTGTCAACAGTTTTCTTCTTTCTCTACAACACAGATTAAGAGAAAAATTAACGAATTAGAAAAGGAAATAGTACAGATTACTTCGAATTTGGTAGTGCAACCAGATACTGTGATGACTGAGAAATTATGTGAGAGAAAGAATACACTTACCTCTCTTTTACAAGTGCAAGCTAAGGGGGCACTCATAAGGTCTCGTTTTTTGTCAGTACGTGATATGGATGCACCAACGACATATTTTTTTAATCTTGAAAAAGTCACAAAAAAGCAGAGTGTAATGCACTGTCTGACATTCCCAGATGGGTCTAAAACGTCTGATCCAAAGAAGATGAGGAAAATTGCTGTGGACTTTTATTCAGAACTCTTTAGGGCTGAAAACTGTGATTCACAGAGTATATCGGACTTGAATGAACAACTTCCTACTCTTGATGAAGAACAACGTGAAAGTTTGGACAGGGATTTTTCTTTTCAAGAATTGACTGAAGCAGTACAACAGTTGAAACCTGGTCGTGCACCAGGTATTGATGGTCTGCCGGGGGAATTCTATAAAGCCATGTGGGGAATTATAGGTAAAGACTTCTATGAAGTTGTACAGAAATGCTATGAGGAACAATATCTTCCTAGGAGCTGTCAGAGGGCTGTTCTTGCTCTTATTCCCAAAAAAGGAGACATAAGTCTCATGAAGAACTGGAGACCTGTTTCCATCCTCACCACAGACTATAAAATTCTGGCAAAAGTTTTGGTCAATAGATTGAAGTGTGTACTGGGTAATATTATTCATAAGGATCAATCATATTGTATTCCAGATAGAACTATTTATGATAACATTTTTCTAGTGAGGGATTTACTGGATTATTGTAAATTAAATGGTATTAATTTAGGCCTTCTATCATTAGATCAAGAGAAGGCGTTTGATCGTGTAGACCATGAGTATTTATTCAGAACATTAAAAGCTTTTGGTTGTGGTGATGGTTTTTTATCTTGGATTAAGATTTTGTATACAAACGCTTCATGTTTAGTGAAAATTAGAGGTGATTTAAGTTCACCAATTCAAATGCAAAGGGGAATCAGACAGGGATGTCCTTTGTCTGGTCAGTTGTATGCATTAGCAGTCGAACCTTTGTTGTGTTTATTTAGGAGAAATGTATCTGGTATATGTATAGGAAACAGTATTTACAATGAAATTAAGCTGACCGCATATGCAGATGATATCACTGTTTTTGTTAAGAATCAAAATGATGTAAATATAATTAGTAAGTGTCTATGTTTATATGAAAAGGCATCATCTGCAAAGTTAAATTGGAGTAAAACAGAAGCTTTGTGGTGTCTTGAACATTCAACAGAAGTTTTACCAGTTATTCCTGGAAATGTAAAATGGGGAAAAATAGGTTTTAAATTTTTAGGAATTTATTTAGGAAGTGAAGAGTTTAAAAAGAAAAATTGGGAGAATGTAAGGGATATAGTATGTGCTAAGTTGTCTAAATGGAACTGGTTGCTGCCTCAGCTATCATATAGGGGAAGAGTGCTGGTCATCAACAATTTAGTGGCATCCACACTGTGGCACAGGCTAAATGTTCTGGACCCACCAATGGATTTTTTTGTGGATATCCAGAGAGTTCTTGTTAATTTTTTCTGGACTGGAAAGCACTGGGTGAAAGAGGCAGTCTTGTATCTACCAGTTCATGAAGGAGGTCAAGGCCTAATTGAGTTAAAATCCCGGTATGCAGCTTTTCGTCTTAGGACTGTCCAACGGCTTCTTTACTATCAAGATCAGAACTGGATAGAAGTGGCGTGTGCCCTCTTGAGGAGGGTGGGTCGTCTAGGTCTTGACAGACATCTGTTCTTGATGAACTTGAAGGATATGGACCTTAGTGGACTCACATCTTTTTATGCTTCAGCTTTACAAGTGTGGCAGATTTTTTCTGTGGAGAGAGTCAACATCTGGACCTTGGAAGAACCTTTGTTCTTTAATGAACTTTTGTCTACTGGACTACTGAATTCAGGCACCCTACGTAATAACCTGATAAAAGCTGGCATTTGTAAAATTGGACAATTAAAGATTAACAACCAGTGGATTACAGCGGAAGAATTGCATCTTAATACAAACATTCGGTCTCTTCGAGTTCTTCAAAGATTGCTGGAGGAAATAAAGAGTCTTTTGTGTCTGCGGATGTTACATTTGGAGAACTTTGATGGATTATTCCCTGAAATACGTGTGTCTGTGGAAGTGGGCGATTGGGAAGAGACCGAAGGGAGTCTGTTGACTTTTAGAACACCTGAACTCGGAAACTTTGAATTTCTTTCTAAGAAAGCCCTGTATATTATTTGTGTTAAAGCTCTTAATGTAAGAGCTCTTGACAAAGTGATCGAGTCAAAGTGGGTCGGAGTGGTAGAGCATGGATCTTCCCCGAAAGGTAGTTGGAGGTCCCTGTACAAGAGGCCCACTGAGAAGAGATTGGGAGATTTTCAGTGGCGGATTGTACATTGGGCAATAGCCACAAACAGATACAAAGCACATCTGGATCCCTTGCATAGTGTAGAGTGTAGGTTTTGTGGAGAATCCGAAACAGTTAACCATCTTTTTGTTGAATGTTCAAGACTAAGTGGACTTTTTTGGTTGTTAAAAGATGTTTGTCAAAAGTTAGGTTTTTTGTTTACTAATGGGTTATTTATATTTGGGCCAAAATATAATGCTACAAATAAACAAAAAGTAGTATTACTGAATTTTATTTTTGGTAAAGCAAAGATGGCAATTTGGTTAACCAGGAAAAACAAGACTCTTAACTTAAGTAGAGTAGATCCAGTGCATATGTTAAAAGGGTTTGTAAAAGGACGCTTGATGCTGGAGTTTGCTTATTATGAAATGATCAATGATATTGAGACTTTTTTTTTGATGTGGGGAACTGAAGATGTGTTGTGTAAGCCCAGTGAAGGGCAAGGTTATCAGTTAAGTTTTGGAGTGTTATAAAAGAGAAGTGTTTTGGAATTTATATATATAATCTTTTTTTTTTTTTTTTTTTTTCTCAAGTTTTTTAAGGTGTATGAAAATGTGTTACGGTGTTGGGTTATGGTTAATTTTCTTTGATTATGTTCAGGATAATTATTTATTGTAATGTAAATAAATCAGATTTTAAAGGTCTCTCTCTCTCTCTCTCTCTCTCTCTCTCTTTCTCTCTCTCTCTCTCTTTCTCTCTCTCTCTCTGTCTCTCTGTCTCTCTTTCTCTCTCTCTCTCTCTCTGTCTCTCTTTCTCTCTCTTTCTCTCTCTCTCTTTCTCTCTCTCTCTCGTTGTTTCTTCTTCTTCTTCTTCTTCTTCTTCTTTAGTTATGGCGGTTGGCATCCAACTTTTGGTGCATATCGCCATCTACTGGGGGTTTGGAGAATGAGCTCTGATTTCATGAGGTAACGCAGGAAGTGGGGATTGGATGTTTAGGAATGGACAGAATGGGGGGAGATGAAAGAGAGAGAGAGAAAAAAAACACCTAAATTCTCTTAAAGGAATCTATTGATTTTAAAAAGTGTATCAATACTTCATATACTTTATATGAGCTACTTAGAACACTTTCCATATTTATTGTGTTGATTCCTATTTGCATCAAGTCATTTTTAAATTGTAATCTTTCTCTTTTGTATGCTCCGCAATGAAATATGACATGTTCTATAGTCTCTGGCTGACCACATTTGCTACATTGTCCATTGTCGTGTTTCCCTATCAACTGTAGTGATTTATTTAGTGCTGTATGTCCAATTCTCAGGCGAGAAATTATTGTATCTTCCCTTCTATTGCCAAAGCTTGCTCTTATTAAACCTACTTTATTTTGTATGTTGTGCATATGTCGTCCTTTATCCCACTTTTTTTGCCAAATTTGATTTAGAGCTGTTTTTATTATTCTCTTGACTTCAGATTTTCCCAGAGGGAGATCTATTTCTATGTTATCATGTCTTAGAGCCCTCTTTGCCAGTTTATCCACTTCATCATTACCGTCTACTCCTACATGTGCCGGAACCCACATAAATGCTACTGTTATGTTCATTTGATTGACTCTATATAGGTTCTGTAATATTTCTGTTAAAATGTCTTGTCTAGTATCTGATTTACCACTCGTTAGACTGTTAAGGGCTGATAGAGAATCTGAACAAATTATTGTACATGTTTGTTTTGTTTCTTCAATCCATTGCAATGCCATCATAATGGCCACCATCTCAGCTGTATATACTGATATATTATCTGTCGTTCTTTTTGCATTACTGTACCTTAATGTAGGTATGTAAATTGCTGATGATGTTCGTCCCGTACCCGGGTCTTTGGAGCCATCTGTAAATATTTGTTTTGAATAAGGATATTCATTTCTAAGGTGTTGTTGAACAATTGTTGCGATTGGGACTATGTTACGTCTATCTTTAATGCTTTGGGTTAATTTGATATCTACACAAGGCATTGAATTGAACCACGGAGGGGAAGCAGGCAATACTACTGTTGGACTAATGTTGAGCTTATCTATCCCTATAGTCTGGGTAAGCTTCCCTATCTCCCATCCAAAACTTTTAATTTGGGCTTTCTCATATTCCCAACAATTTCTCAACACATTTTTGACTGGATGGTTCGAAGAATGCCCCCTAAGACTCGTCCAGTATACCAGTTTAAGCTGGAGTTCACGAATATCAAGAGGCATTTCTCCCACCTCCACTTGTATTGCCGCCACAGGAGATGATCTGACAGCTCCACAGCAAATTCTGAGTGCTTGATTTTGAATAGCATCTATTTTGGATATTAGACTTTTTGCTGCTGATCCATATATTATTCTACCATAGTCTATTGTAGATCTAATTATTGCAAAGTATATTTTCTTAAGAGATTGATTTGAAGCTCCCCATTCCACTCCTGCTAAACATCTCATTATGTTTATACCTTTCTTGCACTTATCCACAACCTTTTGTATGTGTTCCCCAAATGTAAGCCTTGCATCCATCCACATTCCCAGGTATCTGATAGTAGACACTTGTTCTAATGTTAGTCCATATAGTTTTAATTTTACATCTGGAATTTTCCTTTTTTTAGAGAAGCAGATGACCTGGGTTTTTTCCACCGACAACCGGAATCCCCATTGTTTGGTCCACTTCTCCACAGCCTCAATTGCTTTCTGCATTTTTCCTTGCAAATATTTTAGGTTCTTCCCTCTTATCCATAAAGCTCCATCATCTGCATAAAGTGACCTGCCTATTCCTGGACCTATGTTCTCAAAGATACCATTAATCATGATATTAAATAATATTGGGCTGCATACACTACCTTGCGGGGTTCCATTATCTATCTTGTATATGTCTGAGTATTCATTTTCTATTCTCACTTGAATTCTCCGTTCTTTTAGGAAATCCATTATCCAATTAAACAGTCTTCCGTCTATGCCCATCTGATTTAATTTAATTAGCAATCCTTCTTTCCATAGCATGTCATAGGCTTTCTCAATATCAAAAAACACTCCTATGACCATTTCTTTATTCACTTGAGCTTTCCTGATTTCATTTTCTAAACATACTATTGCATCCAATGTGCTACGTCCCTTTCTAAACCCGCTTTGATACTCATGTATTAGTTTCCTTGATTCCAAAAAATAATTTAATCGAGATATTACCATTTTTTCCATAATTTTACACAAGTTAGACGTTAGAGCAATTGGTCTATAATTGCTAGGTATTGAATGATCCTTCCCAGGCTTTGCTATTGGTATGATTATCCCTAATTTCCATGAATATGGTAATTTCCCTTGCCTCCATATTTTGTTGTAAAGACTTAATATTGTAAGTAATGTATTTCTTGATAGATGTTTGATCATCTCATAACTGATTTCGTCCTTTCCTGGAGAGGTATGATTAATTCCCTCTAGAGCCTGTACAAGTTCGTATAACGTGAAGTCTGCATCCATAGAACTTCCAGATGTCCCCTTTTTGGCTAGTGAACTAGAATTACCTCTAATTAGGTGTTGCCTTATTTCCTTCATATCTTCAGAAATATTATTATTGCTATTGATTTTACCAAATGCTTCTGCTAAAACTTCTGCTTTATCTTTATTACTTTTGCAAACATAGTTTCCATTTTTCAGTAATGGAATTCTGTTTGATTTTCTTATTCCTCCCATTTTCCTTATCATTCCCCAGATCTC
The DNA here is from genome assembly GCA_034780575.1 of Labeobarbus marequensis. NCBI lineage: Eukaryota > Metazoa > Chordata > Actinopteri > Cypriniformes > Cyprinidae > Labeobarbus > Labeobarbus marequensis. The sequence goes on from JAUZSZ010000087.1 coordinate 558,958, forward strand.
ACTAATATTTATACTTTTCCCTATTGTCCCACAATATTCTCTCCAGTATGTCCTTTTTGCTGCACGGATAACTCTCCTTACAATTGCCTGTGCTTTTTTATACGAAATTAAATCCTCAATAGAATAGTTTTTCCTTACCTTCCACAAATATCTATTTCTTTCTTTAATAGCCTCACTACATTCTACCGTCCACCATGGTACATTTTTCTTTTGTGTTCTTCCTACTGTTTTCCCTATGATTTTTTCAGATACGTCACATAAAATTTCACATATGCTGTCATTATAAACATCTATATCCTCTGTTGAACAGTTTAATTTCATAAAGCTTTGCTCACAACTTTCTTTAAATTTATTCCAATCTGCTGTTTTAAATTTCCATCTAGGATTCATTTCAATGTTAGATTCTTCTAGCTCAAGTCCAATTCTAATTTCGATTGGAAAATGATCACTTCCCATCAAATTACTGTTATCAATGTCCCATCTACTATTTCGCGCCATATTATCTGACATTACTGTTAAATCTATTGCAGAGTATTTCATTTTATGTATGTCCAGTCTTGTAGCACGCCCATCATTAACACAAACCAAGTTATTCCTTTCTAAAAAGTCCTCTACTTCCCTTCCATTGATATCTGTTCTTGTACTCCCCCATAACGTGTTATGAGCATTAAAGTCCCCACACCAAATCTGACTTGATCTGCTTTCGTCCCCTATTTTTGTCAATAACTCACTATCCAATCTTTTACATGGGTTATAAAAATTAACCACTCGTATTTTCTGAGCTCCTGACCAAACTTCTACAGCTACTGCCTCACAATCTTCCTTAATCTCCACCATATTATATGTTACTTCTGATTTTATAAATGTTATCACTCCTCCACCATTATCATTGTTCCTATCTTTCCTAACTGCCATATAGCCATTCAGTACAAAACTCAAGTGTGGTTTAAGCCATGATTCTTGAATACAAATAATATGAGGTTTATCAGTTTTGTCTGAGATGAATTTCTTAAACTCTTGTCCATTTGCTAAAAGGCTTCTGGCATTCCACTGAATTATTGTTACCACCATTAAGATCCACCACATACTGTCTGTGAATTAGTTGTTTGTGCCCTTAATTTCTCATTTATTTGTTCAACCGTAATTTCTTCAGCATTCAAGTATTTCCCAGCTGCCCTGAGAATTATTTTGATTTTTTCGGTACGGCTTACTGTTTGTGCTGAACAGTTTATTACTTCCGCCATAAATGCTAAGAAGGACGTCTTATCAATCAGCAGCAAATTTTCGTTAATTTTAGCATGTTCCCTTAACCTTACTGTGCGTTCCTCTACCAGACCTACATTGTGTAATTCGATCTTATTCTGTACTTGCTTTACTGCATCAGCATACGAAATTCCTTCTGTTGCTCTTATGAACTGAACTTTTTCTGCTTCTTTCCTGACCTTGCATCCCCCATAACCAGCGCTATGACTACTTCCACAGTTACAGCATTTAGGAGGGACGCCAGACTCACATTTTCCGTACTCATGTTCTCCTCCACACCTAGCACATCTTTGTTTTCCTTTACATGTTTCAGCAATGTGTCCAAATCTCTGACATTTAAAGCATCTTATTGCTGGTGGAATATATTGTCTTACTCTGTAGCTAACATATCCCAGATATACTTTTTCTGGGAGCCTTTCTGCGTCAAACTGAATCATGACTGATAGACTGTCGATCTTTTGTTTCTCTTTAACATATTTTAATCTCCTCACATCAACTACTTTTGCTCCTGTTAACTTTTCCTTAATAGATTCTGTTGATATGTCTGTTGATACTCCTGATATCACTCCTTTCACCCATTTCCTAACACCAAACATAGTGCATGCTATCTTTTTCCCCATTAGCGTTTTTAGGCCCAGTGCTGATTTTTGCTGATTCTCATCTCTGCATGTTATAATTAGACTACCATCTCTCAACATTTTTGCTGTTATTTTCCCTATGGCTTCATTCAATGCCTTTGTTAATTTGAATGGGTTAACTGTTTTATCTGATTCTGCCACGAATTGCAGCTTTACCTTATACTCTACTTTAGGTCTTTGAGACTGTTGTCCAGGAGTTAGCCCCCACGACTTCTTCCTTTTCCGACTTTCTACTACTTTCCAGTTGCTTTCTAACGTTTCTAATTCTCCGCCATCCATCCCATCCGTTTCCGGATCACTTCCTGAATCCACATCACTTCCGCTCATCGCTCCTCCTGTGCGCACCATCCCTGTAACTCGGCACGGCACCCAGTCGAGGAAAACTATGATTTTAACTTCGCAGCAGATGCTTCACATCGCTGCCTTCTGTACTTCCGGAACTAAGAAAAGCTCTTAACACTTTCAAAATAAAAGTTTACAAATAAACTTAAAAAGAATGTTATTTTAAATCAAGGGAAAAAAAATATTTAGGACCAATTCAGATATATTTATTATTCAAAATGATGCGAAATGAAAAGGTATTAGCTTACATTTAAATAATAATTTGAAATCCATTTGACGGCCGTACACCAAACTCCAACGGAAATGCGTCAAGGGGACTTTTGTTGTATTCTCGTTATGGCGGAGCACACAGAGGCAGACGGCATTGGCCTGGCCGCTAACAGGTGCGGTTTTTCTATTATTTTTCACTCACAGGCTAACACAAACGACCAGTTATTGTTAGCTTCAGTTTTTCTTTAATAGTACAGTGAATAACATTTCGCAGTTGGCTAAACTGAATCTATTTTAAGCCTCGTGTGGCCTGTTGGTTGGTGGACAATGAAAGCATCATAACAGCATACGGTTGAATGTTTTTACATCGTCATGTTTTGACTTTTTATCGCACTTCAAGATTCATATCGTGTTTTTAGACATAATTGCGCCATATAAAGTCTATTATGGTACCTCAGGAAGATTTAACGAGCGTTACGGTTCGTAAGAAGGAGTTATGCTGTGTTGTTTTGCTAGTTAGTGTCTCTCTGCAGCCGTCGTTGTGCACTGTATGGATATTATTTGTTAATAAGTTTGTTTTCGCTCCATCAGCATGGCTCAGCAGCCAGCACTCCGTTTCCCTGCCGCTGCCCCTCCTCCCGCCAACCCCTCCACTCGCAGGCAGCCTTTACTGAGCACCCCTGTGCCTCCCTTTCCTATGATGAGGGGTCCTCCACCTCCTGCCCGGCCGCCCTTCGGACGGATTCCTTTTGACCCCAGTGTGCCCCCTCCCATGGGTGCCCCACCTTTACAGGTATGAATTTGACTTCAGATGCCATTTATTATGTAATTCCTCAACTTTGTTTAAATTTGAATGAAAAGAAGAGTTTGAGAAGGTTTCATTGACACCTATGACTTATTTTTCACTTTAAGAGACCCCCGTTTATGCCTCCACCTGGAGGATCCATGCCGCCTCCACCTGGCATGATTTTCCCTCCAGGAATACCACCTACAGCCTCTCCTTCTCGAGCTCCTGCTCCTGCTCCTCCTTCCCTGCCCTCTACAGAAGAGATCTGGGTGGAGAATAAGAGTCCTGAGGGAAAGGTATGACTACTAATTCTTTGTGGATTGAAAGACATTGTTGGTTCCCTATGGCAAGTTGTTTTGGGTTGTATTTCAGTCACTTGACATGGAGAGTTGTATTCATGTTTTTTTTAGAATTCTTTGAGTATGAAGTTCAAAAGAATCGCTTTTATTTGAATTGGAAAACATTTGTAATATTATAAATGTTTTTAATGTCACTTACAAACAATTTAACGAATCACTGTTGAATAAAAGTACCATTTTGTTAAGAAAAACCTAACTTTTGGACACTAGTGTATATATACTGTGAAATTATATTATATATTTATAAATACTAAAGTCTCGGAAGTAACTGCACAGGCAGTTGAGAACATAATACAAATTCTATTTTGCTTAAGAAATAAATACATAATCCATTGGATCTTGCATAATGTGTATTTTTGAAGTTCATTAAGCATTTTACACACTGCACTGTTGCGTTGTTACACGTCTTGTTTGAAACAATTAGATGATAACATAAATAGGTACTTTTTTGCTTTTTTTTTTTACAGTGCAAACAGCTTGATCTCCTGTCCTCTTCTGTTTGCTTTTCCTTATTATTTAGGTGTATTATTACAATGCACGTACAAGGGAGTCATCTTGGACAAAGCCTGAAGGAGTGAAGGTGATCCAGCAGGCTGAGCTGGGTCCAGTGATGCTGAGCCAGGTGGTGGCAGCAGCTGCAGCCAGCGGAGGATCCAGTGGCCCTGGTCCATCTCTCAACATCCCAGCTGCAGCCAACAGCACTACAACCACACACACCTCCCAGAGCCCCTCCACGGTCATGAGCTCCACCTCCTCTCCCAGCATCACAGCAGCCTCACCTCTCCTCCCAACACCTGTGTCAGGTAAATGTCATTCCAATGAGACCTCTAAGCAACAGCTTTTATGAGATTTCATTTGTTGACCAATAATTTATACGTTTTTTTGGATCAGAAACAGCATTCTGGAGAAACTTGTTTCATTCGCCATATGTTTGTTTGCGTGTTTGTTCATTTTGTTTTGGTGTCAGAAGTTGTTTTATGTCAGAAACTCATTTGAAGAAAAAGTGTTTTGTTCCACATATTTGCTTTATTTTGTCTGGGTGTCAGAAGTTGACATAAGAAACACATTCTGGAGAAGTTTTTGTTCCCCATTTATTTATTTGTTTATTTTTTTCATTTTTCTAAGTTTCTAAGTTTTGGATCAGGATTTGGGCTTAATTTTTGTTATACATTTGTTTGTTTGTTTTTTTTTGTTTGTTGTTGTTTTTTTGTCTGGGTGTCAGATGTTGTTTTGAGTCAGAAACGCATTCTGGGAACAATTTTGTTCCTCAGTTGTTTGTTCATTTATTTTGTCTGGGTGTCAGATGTTGTTTTGAGTCAGAAACGCATTCTGGGAACAGTTTTGTTCCTCAGTTGTTTGTTCATTTATTTTGTCTGGGTGTCAGAAGTTGTTTTGGGTGAGAAAAAATAATTTGTTCCCTATATTTGATTTATTTTGTCTGGGTGTCAAAAGTTATATATTAGAAACACATTCTGCAGAAGTTTGTTTTGTTCCCCGTTTATTTGTTTGGTTGTTTTTCTGTGTGTCAGAAATTGTTTTGAATCAGATTTGGGCTTAATTTTTTGTTACCCATTTGTTTGTTTATTTTCTGGGTGTCAGATGTTGTTTTGAGTCAGAAACACATGCTGGGAACATTTTTGTTCCCTGTTTGTTTGTTTATTTTGTCTGGGTGTCAGAAGTTAATATGCGATCATTCTGTACCCAATTGTTTGACCCGTAGCCCATGATGTTGTGGAGATGCCATCAGTTGTAACCACAACATCCAGTGCGATGGTAACCCCAATGGCAGCT
>JAUZSZ010000087.1:581762-595148 GCA_034780575.1 Labeobarbus marequensis
TTCTTTAATTCTTTCTTTCCTCTCTTTGTCACAAAGACATTTCAGCACAACCTTCATTCACTATTATATTATATATTATATTATATTATTACATTACATTATATTATATTATATTGTATGATAATTATGTCTGATGCCTCACTAGGTCTGTAGGCATTTGGAGTTAAGAAAGGGAATTTATCAAAATAATTAAATAAAAAACGCTGGGTTAAATACAACCCAGTGCTGGGTAAAACATAGACAAACCCAGCGGTTGGGTTACTGCCTAGAAGGTTAGGTTAAACATTTAACCCAACTGTTAACCCAATCTCTAAAAGTCAATCTTTTCAACATTTAAGACACAACATGTAATACTTACAATGTAAACAAATACCATAATCCACCATATAATTAATCCCATAATTGCTAAATGTTGCTAATAGTGTGTATGCAAGTGATAGGTAAGTAGGTTTGTGCTCTAAGATGATTTTCAAGTTTAACTGCCATTTAACTGGAGTTTCTTGCTGTGTTTCTTCCCCTTCCAAACTAAAATAAGTACTCAATAGCCCAGGAGGTACTGATGCACGTCTCACAGATGAAGAGATCTTACTTCACAGCTATTAATGACAGATCATGATCATGAATGTAGTGTGCAGGATTGATAAACATTACTATAAAACAAAATTCTATGAATTTAATTTTTTCATAGGTCTCCTTTAATGTACCTTTTTTAGTTTCAGCACAGAGTTTTCCACGCACTAATAATACATAGTGATAAGCTAAACAATAAACTAAATATCATCCAACTATTAATGGGTTAAAAATTAAACTAAACCTGAAATACTTGCACTTTGTAACCTTGAGCTTATCAAACCTCCAGGCTATGACATGCAAATCTGCATGATTTCCAGTTTGAAAATGAATATATAGGAGCTCAAAATGAACTAAATAATAAAATAACATAATCCCTGATTTTGCGCATAGCACTATGTTTCTTCTAATATATATATATATATATATATATATATATATGATACATAACTTTAAAAAAAAAAAAAGTAAAAAGGTACAGTTATTGTAAAAGAATGCATTTGAATTAATGTATTTGTAATTAATATTTGTATTTTTCTGAAAGGCTTCAGTGAAAGCCAGGTAACCATGTTCATTACATTGATTCACAATACACATTCATTCTTAATTTTGTGCCTGCTACGCTGAAAACAGTTCTGTTAATATTTCTTATTTCAATGTAGGAAATACAGAACTTCAATCATAATTTTTTTTCAATTCAAAACAGTGAAATTTGACGCATGCACGCACATACACACACACACACACACACACACACACACCCACACACACACACACACACACACACACACACACACACACACACACACACAGTCTAGTCAGCTATCCTTGTAGGGACTCTCCATAGGCATAATGGTTTTTAACCGTATTTTCTATAGCCCTACACCAACCTTACACCTAGACCTACCCCTCACAGGAAACTTTCTGCATTTTTACTTTCTCAAAAAAAAACTCATTCTGTATGATTTATAAGCTTTTGTACCCATGGAGACCTCAATTTAGGTCCCCACCGTGACATGAGTCCCCATGAGTCTGTATGTATTCAGGTTTAAGTCCCCACCATATATAAACCTGTACACACACACACACACATTGTGTTTGCATGTTTTTTGGGGGGCGTTACACAGGTATAATGATTTTTATACTGTACAAACTGTATTTTCTATCCTCTTACCCCACCCCTACCCCTAAACCTACCCCTCACAGAAAATATTCTGTGTGATTTAAAAGCTTGTTTCCTCATGGGGACCAAAAATGTCCCCACAAGGACAAGGATATTTTGTCCCCATAAGGTACGGTATACCTGAACCACACAAATTGGGGTGGGGACTCAAAATCTATAGTGGTTACTCTACTTTGTAGTTCTTACTCGAGGCACATAGCAAGGCACATAGCAAAATTTAAAATGGCAACTTTATTAAAATATATTAAAAGGTCATTTTTAATCATTTTTTACTGTCTGAAAACTGGCAACACAGAAATTACAGTAAGTGCGTAATTATTAGGCACATTGATATTCTGGTCATGTTTTTTTTTCCCAAGCACATTTTATCTATTCCAAACCACATCAATCTTAATAACTAATATTAATTTTGTATTTAATCATTTATAAGTGACATATAATTGTCCTTGAAGGCTGGTAGTGAAAAACGTCTTATATTCAGGTGTGCAGAATTATTAGGCATGTTTTCTTTTACAGATAAAAAAGAGCCAAAAAAGAGATTTAACTAAAAAATTATAAGTAAAAAATTATTAAATTATTAAATGCCGATGAGAAAGATGACTAAATGATGGACTAAAAATGGACTCCCAAAACATATCGGAGAGTCTGGAAGATAAATTCTCGAAAGAGTGGTACAAGAGGATGTGACGCTGGTCCTTCAAGAGTCACTCTCGTCTTATCTGTCTGTAAAGCCTATAAAAAATCTGTCTTCATGTATTTCACACCACTTTAGCATGTTATTTTTATTAAGTGAGGGTCATTTTTTAGGATTTTTTACCCAAGCAAAGTCTCTGAGAACCTAACACCTTGTAACTCCAGGAAGATTGCAGCTCTGGAAAATGGTGATGCTGGAGACCATAAATGGTTCCTGATGATTTTACACCTAATTCTTCACCTTAATTCTTAATTCTTTTGCAGTTAACGTGTCTTTTCTTCTCCACCTGTTTTTTTCTGACCCCGTTGACCCATTGAGCATTTTGCCTAATAAACACAAAATTAATAGTAGTTATTAAGACTGATGTGGTTTGGAATTGGTAAAATATGCTTGGAAATAATATGACCAGAATATCAATGTGCCTAATAATTATGCACACACAGTAAACTCGGGGAACACTTGATTCTCCTTCTGCTGACAGTATTACACAATATACTGTTGCATTTGGTCATTCTCCAGCATTTTATATATTTATTTAGTCATTTAGCAGACGCTTTTATCCAAAGCGACTTACAAATGAGGACATAAGAAGCAATCAAGAACAACAAAAGAGCAACAACATGCAAGTGCTATTACAAGTCTTGGTTAGCCTAACGCAGTACAGAATTTTATATATTTTTTTATAAATAAAAAGAAGACAGATGGATAAAATAAAATTAGAATAGAGAGTGCTAGAGTTGGAGGGTCAAGTAAAGAACAAAAACATGTCAAAAACATTTGATTTACATATTCCAGAAAATGGTGTAATGGCTATAATACACACAATACTATATCTCTTTATTATCTCAAAGGAATCTTCATTAATAAAAAGACAGTGAGGCCAAAAAAAAAAAAATTTTGTCTCTATTTCCATATCAATCATTATCAACTTAGCCTTATTATTTGTAGTAGTTTACTTGTAGTATTCATCACAACAGCTTTCATAAATGTTATCATCAGATTTGTCTACTACACTTTTATTCTCCGTAAAGTTTGCATTGAGATAGTCCTCTTCAGAGTCAACCGTGTCTGCACTGGCATAGTCTGCTTTAGAGTCATCACGATCCATGTTTTTAACATTAAATTCTACATTTTCATAATCATCATCATCATCCTCTTCATTTGTCTTGTCATGGGGTGCAACTGCATATGTATTATCTGTACCTAACACTGCATAGAGATGAAGGGTAAATATAAAGGAAGTTGTTAATAATAGTGTTGATGGAATATAAAATGCTAAAACTTAAAAAAATTATTTGTTGTTTTCATGAAATGCAGAGTTACCGTTTCTAAAGGAGATCTTCAAGAGAGTTTCCTTGTTCCTTTGCTTTTGTCTTCTCTTCAGCAGGAGGATGATTACGAGGACAGACAATAAGAGCAGCACAGCTGCCACTGCAGCACCAATGACAGGAAGCAGCGAGGCTGAGAGAGACACACGTGTTTGAGTTAAACTTTTGTTAGCAGCAGCTTGTTTTTAGACTCTTACACATCAGTACCTGTGACAGTGATGAGCAGCAGTTCAGAGGCAGATGAATGGAAGGAGCGTGAGGAGACACTGACTTCATAAACACAACTGTAGTTTCCCTCGTGTGAATAATCTGCTTCAGGAAAGAAGAAGGAGGCAGAGTGACTGACAGCTGACTCGGTCCTGGTGATGTTTGATCCTCTGAACAGGTGAAAAGAGCCTCCAGGATACTGAGATTGAGTTGAACAGATGATAGTGAAACTGTGGCCCCTGGTGATCACTGGCCCCTGAGACCCCACCTCAAACCATTCATCAGGATCACTGTGGGAAATACTGGGCTGCTGCAAGTTCACTAGAAAACAAGAATAATACATTAGAAACTCAAACAATAAAGCTAACTTTAAATGAATATAAATGGCTTCAAGAACTGTATCTTGTCAGGATCAAAAATACTGAATGAATTCACTTTTATGCAACTAATGCATGTAATTTATGATGACCGAATGCACTCACCCACAGTGATGATAACAGTGTTACTCAAAGGTGAGCTGATGTTGTTTTGGTAGGAGTAACGACAGCTGTAGCTGCCCTGATGTGAGACGTCTAACGTTACATTAACAACGTTGAAAGTCACACTAGATACATGTGACTGGGAGGATACAGATGATCCCTTTCTGAAGAGCTGGAATTCAGCATTAGCCTTGCATCTTGGTTTAGGTGTTGAGCATCTGAACTGGATATTTTCTCCTGGAGAAACAGCTGCTGCATAATTTGAGGTCAGGGAAAGAGTCGGCATCTGCAGCTCACCTGCTAAATAAATTTGTATTTACTTAGAAATTTTTAAAATTATGAAATTCATTAATCTTTATGTAATTTCTGTTTCTCATTTCCCCCCAAAATAATGTGTGAAGATGCTTAAGATTTGACTTACCTGAACAAACAACACCAGCATCTTCACCATGATTACAGTTATGTGTTCCTAATCCTCTGTGTGAACATTGAGTGAGGATTCCTTCACTTCCTGAACATTCAACATTATCCAGCCAGATCGGTCCTCTGCCTTGACCATATGCGGCACTAAGAGGTGCACTGATGGCTGATCCACACCGTAACTGTCTGCACACCACAGCAGCATCATTCAGGTCCCAGTTATCATCACACACGGTTCCCCACTGGCCATTATGACGGATCTCCACTCTCCCACAGCATGAATCAGACCCACCGACCAACCTTATGTCTGGCAGTTGGCATTAAAAATGTAAACAATAAGGATTCAAAATGTGTATTTAAATGTGTCAAAATCTGTGTTACACATTAGTTTACATAATTTTTTTATTATCTGGAGCCAAAAACCTTGGTTTGTGTTTTTAAATTGCTGCGATATTATTTTCACCACAGGCAAGGGATACATTTTCAAAACTCTTAGCACTAATTTCTAAATATAATCAAAACAATATGTTTGAAATTTAGTAACAGCTGTTTTAATTAAAGTAATTAAATGTAAAAATAATAAATTTAATGCTATGAAAATATTACATACAAATACAACAAAATTACAGAAAAAAAATCAGATATACCTGAGCAGATGACACCTGCATCTTCAGAATGATCACAGTTATGTGTTCCAAAAGAAGGATGTGAGCACTGTGTGAGCGATGATTCATGTCCTGAACATCCCACATCATCCAACCAGATCTGACCACTACCCTGGCCAAAATGAGCGCTGGTTTGTGCACTAACAGCTGTTCCGCATCCCACCTGTCTGCACACCACAGCAGCATCATTCATGTCCCAGGAGTCATCACACACTGTTCCCCACTGGCCATTATATATCTCGACCCTTCCAGAGCACTCATTGACACCATTCACCAGTCTGATACTATAATCTCCTAAAAACAAAATAACTCCGTTATGATACAACTCGCATTAACAGGCTAAACTCGCAGACTAGCCAAAACAGTGACTGGTTATGTCCTGATGCAGCTAGAATAACGTCTGTTTTAAAAAATGAGTGGCTAACAGCCTGCTACTCACCAGTTACAGAAGTCAGAGCAGTGGCTGTTGAGATGAAAAACAGGGACATTTAAACAAACTTACAATTAAATATGATTTACCAAATAAAAACAATAAAAAATGGAGATAGTATCAGACAGTGGCTGATAAATGCATCCTATTAACTAGTCAGTGTTGTCTCAAACCGATCTTTTGTTAATGATGCTCATGAAGACATACCTGCTTTGAGAGATATTTACAAATATGACAGGCTAGCAGTGGTGCCTCTACTGAGTGCTGGTAAGATAATAGGCAATGCTGTTTACAGGGCGAGGTATAATTTATAATTTATTTTTTTTTTCTTAACAATATCAGAAAGAAACAAATAAACATTAGAACAGGAACATAAGATTTTTAAATTCTTTATTAAATAGCTCATGACCAATTTGTTGTAATATAATAATTTGCCAATAGGTGTCACTGCAGTTCTATTTCTTTTTCTTTTTTTATTGCTGATATCAAGAACATATAAAACAGTACAAAATACAGAATATCCACATAACAGTTGAACAGACAACAAAATAAAACAGTAAAAAACACTTAAAAAATAAATGAAAAAATAGTTTAAAATAAATAAAATTAATAATAATAACAAATGCAATAAAGGCCCATTGTTTCACATAAGATTCCTACACAAGAACTTTAAGTGCAGAGCAAATTCTGACAGTCTTCATAGCTTTATTATTATTAGATACTGAAATCAGATTAATATAATTCTCCATGTCTCTTAAAAAGACCACAAAGACGGGTTTACAATTTGAGAAATTGCATTTATGGATATAAAATATGCTTAAGAAAAGAATTACATTTATAATAAAACAAATATTTTCTTTTGTGGGGTCTGAGTCAAAATACTCAAATATAATATTTCTCATTTGTATAGAAAATTCTGGCAAAAGCTTCACCTTAACAAAAGCACCAATATCATACCAAAAGTCCTGAGTGTACTGACATGACCAAAATAAGTGTTCCACTGTTTCATCAGCATTCAAACAAAAAGAGCATGATAGCTCTACATCAGCTCTGAACTTTTGTATAAATTTCTTGACAGGGTAAAATCTGTGGATCAGTTGAAAAGACAGCTTCTTTCACCTTATTTGTAAGAAAGAATTTTTGCTGTAGTGACCATACTTTTTTCCAGTTGAGTTTATCAAATAAATTATTCCAAAAAAAAGTTACATGTGGAGCAGAAATTAAGTTCTCAAGAAATAATGATCTTATTTTATAGTTCTTGTTTCTTGATGCAGAAAAGCACATTTGACCAACAGGAGAGTCACAGGGATTAAGAAAGGATGCAGTAACTGTTGAAGAGTATCTACAGTTTTTAAGAAGCATACACAAACCAGAAGGAATAGCTCCCATAACGACAGCAAATTCTTTGGGAGTTACAGGTATTTGACATTTCGAAAGAAATTCTGAGCAAAAGACCTTGATTGTTAAACAACTGCTGCACCAAAACCAAACCATTACTAAACCAATTTTCATAATACAGAGATTTGTTTTTAAACAAAATGTTCTTATCGTTCCAAATAAAACACCTCTGTGGCGAAAAATAATGTTTATAAATTAAAGCCCATGCTAGAAGAACCTGTCGATGAAAGTTGGAAAATTTGATCGGGAGTTTCGATATATCATAGTTACACATTAAAAGAAAAGGAGGACCACCAAACTGTGAAAAAATAAGTAAACGCATTCCAAATAGAGGTTGGCTCAGCTAGGTATTGCTTCAGCCAATTAATTTTAAATGTATTGTTAAGGGAATCGAAATCACTGAAATTAAGACTACTATTATTATAGGAGTTTAATATGACTGATTTTCTTGTATAATGAGTTTTGTTATTCCATAAAAAAGGTTATTAAAACATCATTAATTATTTTACATGTGGGCTTATCCACAAAGAGAGATTGAGCTGCGTACGCCAAACAGGACAGACCTTCTGCCTTGGTAAGCAGTGTTCTGCCTTTTAAAGACAAATCTCTTTGTAACCAGCGATTGCATCTTCTTTGTGTTTTTGCGATAATAGGTTTAAAATTGGCTGAGCACCTATACTCATCTTTAGTTATTTGTATCCCAAGGTATGTTAAACTATTTTTGACAGCAATACCCTCAATTGAGGCAACAGAGCAATTTTTAATTGACAGCAGTTCACATTTATTAATATTTAAATGTAATCCTGAAGCCTCAGAAAAAGGTTGGAGAATACTCAATGCTACAGGGATTTGTGAAGAATCATACAAAAAATAAAGCAGTGTCGTCTGCTAATTGGCTTATTATAATTTTATTGTTTCCAATTGTGATAGCCTTTAAATGGCTACTATTAATATGCATGCTGAGGAACTGTGTTGCAATTAAAAATAGATATGGGAAAACCGGACATCCTTGTCTAACTCCTCGATTTAAAAAGAATCTAGGTGATGTACCATTACTCAGTTTAATTGAGCTGATTCCGTTTATGTATAGCATTTTAATCATTCTAGAGAATGAATCGCCTTAAGCCAATTTTTTCAAGAGCCTGAAATAAAAATACGTGTTCCAATGTATCAAAAGCTTTGTAATAATCTAAAAAGAAAATAAAACCATCACTATTAGTATAATCTGAGTAATCCATCATATCTAATACTAGCCATATGTTATTAGGGATATGTCTTTTCTGCATGAACCCTGACTGTGTTTCGTCAGTGATAGAATTCAAAACATGTTTTAATCTTTTTGCCAAACCCAAAGCTAATATTTTATAGTCATTGTTCAGCTGTGTGATTGGACGCCAATTATCTGTGAAGAGGGGATCTTTTTTCGATTTTGGAATAAGAGTAATTAGGCCTTGGCATAATGCTGCTGGAAGTACTGTCTTCTCTATATTTTCTTCATAAACTTTAAATAAAAAAGGAGCTATAACATGACTAAACAGCTTAAAAAATTCTGAACTAAGTCCATCTGTTCCAGGAGATTTGTTGGCTTTTAAAGAATTAATAGGTTCCTCAATCTCTTTTAGTGTGATAGACACATCACAAAAATGCAGGTCTGAAATACTCTTTCAAATAAGTTTTAAATATCTGAAATAAGTTTTATGTTAGGTAAAGTCTGAAAAAAAAAATCATTCATATGTTTTGGGATAATTTTGAAGTATATAAATCGCTGTAAAATTTGGCACAGAACTTTGAAATATTTCTTGGATCATCAGTAATATTGCCATCAACCATAAGTTTTTTTTTTAATTTGGTTATTTTTAGCTTGTTCTCTTTCCAGTCTGAAAAAATACACAGACTTTTGTTAACCCTCCTCAATCCACCTCCTACGCGATCTAATAAATGCCCCTTCAGCTTTATGTTTATATAAGTTATCTAACTTGTGTTGTAAATCTGCCAATTCTGCTTTTTCACACTCAAGTAAACTATCTACATTTTTAGATAAGAGATTTGTGATTCTACATACAACAATATTTTCATCTATTTTTTTCTTTTTTGCCAAATCACTACAAAATTTTCTAATATATTTACCAATTTCATACTTTGTAAATTCCCAATAGCTACTGTATCTATTCTCCTCTCTCGCTTTATTCCAATTATTTTGAATTATTTTAATAATTTTGTTTTTCACCTCATCATAAAGGAGAACTGAATTGTTAACTTTCCAGTAAGAGGAAAATCCACTCATATTATCGGAAGCTAGGAAATGAGTACGAATAAAAATACTCTTGTGGTCAGATAATGGTGATGGCAAAATATTGGTAGATGTGTTGCATAATTCTTTAGAAATCAGCCAAAAATCAATTCGAGACTGAGAAGAAAAAGAGTTGTTGCACCATGTGAACGTCTTTTCAAAAGGATGTGAATCCCTCCAACTATCTATTAAAGAGAATCTTTGCATGAACATTTTTATATATAGACAAGAATTATCCGGTGGTTTTGGGGGCCATCTATCAATACTGCTGTCTAAAGCCACATTAAAATCTCCACCAAAAATAAGCATAGCATTTGGGTATTTAGTCAATAGATTTAACACTTGTTCCTCTAGACGGCTAATAAAAGCTTCATTTTCTTTGGCTGGTTATAACCATACACACAAACAAGAATACATGTCAAATTTGAAATTTCAACCACAAGGCAGACAAAATGGCCATTTAAATCACTTTTATGTTGTAAAATCTTCCCTTTAAACTTATTTTTTAATATGCATACACCTGCTGAATGTGTCGTGCCATGAGACATCCATAAGTCCAGGCCCCACTGTGATCTCCAGAAATTTAAGTCCTCTACAGATGAGTGACTCTCTTGCAGGAAACAAAAATCACAGTTGAATTGTTTGAGATATAAAAAGATAGCTTTTCTTTTAGTTAGATTTCTCAGCCCTCTGGCATTTAAAGAAACAACGGATAAAGACATAAAATAGGAAACAAAGGAAAAAAACTAAATAGACTTAAGTGAGCAAAATAGAAGTCTAATTATATAGAACTTTAACCAGTCAAAAATGAGTCTAAGAATGAGAACCACAACTCTGATAACAGGAAAAAGAGCTGAAATGCAGTATGAAAAGCATACTGCATTCTACTTGAAACGAATCTTGAATACCAGATAATTTACGCCAACAAGAAACATGTTCTACAAAACCCAAAAGGGGTTTAACTGAGGCACAGAACATTTCAATATTTACTCTACAAACTGAAACAAGTTGTAGGACAAAATTCTTTGTACTTTATGAAAACGCGTTGCATTAAATGTCTTACATAGTAAGCGTGTAAACCCACCAGAAATGTCTTAAGTGTCTTAGGAAGAACCGCAGGTGATACAGTCGACGCCAACCAGCTCTGAAGATGGAACCGATAGACAAGTCAGTAGCTCGTAAAAAGTAAACATACTAGGTAGGAGGGAATATTTCAACTCCCTCCACGAATGCTCTTCCACCCACAAAGTATGCCCGTTTATTTTCTTTCCTCGCTTTTTCCACCGCAGGCCATAGCTTGTTTCTTCGCTCCTTGTCTGCAGGCAACAGATCCTCAGAAATTTTCAAATGATTATTTCTCAAAAGACCGAATCCTTGGCAGCACGCCAGACTGCGTCGCGTTGAAAACGGGAGGTAAACTGGACGATGATGCCTCTGGGTTTGTTGTCGTTCAGCAGCTTACTACCCAGCCGATGAACAGTGTCCACGGCATCTGGGAGTTTATCCTTGGCATCTGGCAGAAGCTGCTGACATACATCGACGATCTTTCCTCGGACGTCCTCTCTCTCATTTTCAGGAACCCCGTGAGCTCTTAGATTCCATCGACGGGAGTAAGCCTCAAGGTGAAGAAGTCGCTCCTCCTGTTGACGCGAGTTGAGTTCAGCACTTTTGGCTAATGACTCAGTCACACCAAGTTTAACTTTTAGATCTTTAACCTCAGTACTCATAAAGTCAATAACATCTTTTATTCCAGAGATCTGCTTGGTGTTTTCGTTGATCGATTCTTTCATACTTGCGATTCCATGTGAATTTTCTCCTACCATCTTCTCTAAAGCATCGGAGCGATTACTAATAAGCCTCAAAAGCTCCCCAAGTTGCGAAAGGATAGCAGATGTGTCACCATCCTCAGTTTTGCATTGTTTAGCGGCAGGAGATTTGCAAGGGGTTTCTGGAAGAGGAGGAAGGAGACAGGGAAATTCTTCCTCACACATCTCAAATTCAACGGATTCAGAGTCTTGACTCAAGTAATCGTGCATATTTTCAGCCAAGGGATCTTGGCAGGCTTGACCAGCCGATTCATTAGCCGTTTTGATAGCATTAACGTTAGCTGCGGTTTTAGGTCCATTCCGGTTCTTCCTTTTTTCAGATTTTCCCATTCTGGCAGCCAAAGCGATGCACAGTTAAGATTAATCTGGTACAAATTATTCAGTCAAACTTCCAAACTGCATTCCCTTATAAAATAAACCACTGAGTTTGCGGAGCTCAACAGAACGTGACCGATCAGAGCGCCATCTTGGACCTCCTCATTAAATTTTATTAAAAATATTACACGCGATCTTGAATGATCTGATGTAATTCCGGTAAAATTCCTACTTCTCTTCTACTTCCTGCAGATTGAAAGGATGATTTAATTTGTGCGCCCCCTGTCGTTTCAAAGAATATCTCAACGGCGAACCCGACAAGTATAAACATCTCGTCCGTTTGTTTCACGGTGCCTCATTCGCGCGAATCGCGCCGCAGGATGTCTATTTGCATCTTTGCATTGACTTAACATGTAAATCACTCGCGCTTAACGCTTCTTTCGCGTCTGGTGTGAACGCACCTGAAGACCTTCGTTCATCTTCGGAACACAAATTATGATATTTTTGATGAAATTTGAGAGCATTCTGACCCTCCATAGACAGCAACACAACTACCACGTTCAAGATCCAGAAAAGTAAGGACATTGTTAAAGTAGTCCATGTTATATCAGTGGTTCAACCGTGACATTATGAAGCTACGAGAAAACTTTGTGCGCAAAGGAAACAAAAATAACTACTTTACTGAACAATTTCTTCTCTTCCGTGTCAGTCTTTGATGCGTGTTCACGAGAATATCATGATGCATGCTTGAGGTGCTGCTGACACAGGACCCAGCATTCTGACACAGAACATCCATATCTGTTAGTTCATCATGTATATACTCTGGTTCAAATAAGTAAGGCTGGGCAAAACATTGCAAGTCATCCTTTCAATAGAAATCTTCAGACATATTTACGAAGACATGTTTTATGTACAGTATGCATACATTGTTGCTGTCTAAAAATATCTTAATTTATGTGCCGAAGATGAACGAGGGTCTTACAGCTTTGGAATGACATGAAGGTGAGTAATTAATAACAGAATTGTCATTTTTGGGAGAACTATCCCTTTAAAATGCATTGAAATAAAAAACAGTTATTTAAAATTGTAATATTTCACAATATTAGTTTTTACTGTTCTGCTCAAATGAATGCAGTCTTAGCGAGCACAGTTTACAGTATTTTTATTGTGTGGTATCACAATAAAAAACATTTTTATTGTGTGGTATTGTGTGGTTGCAGCTACTTTTGTATTTGTTGCTTAATATTAATTTTATTATTAAAAGCAAGAACTGTCCAGATTAACACCAAGATGATGGGTTTAATTCCAAGGGGTTGTATAAATTGATGAAATGTATAGCTTCAATTAATGTCCCAGAAAATCAGTGTTAGGGCGCAAATACTGCTCCTAAAAGGTTCATTTCTGACTCATTTACATGGTATGTATCATACTACGAGTACCATAGTATTACCTTCTCATACCATCATATTCCATGGTACCCCTACAGCAGTTTTTATAAGTGAAAAAGAACATAATCACACCCAAAAAAGAGAGAAAGAAGAGTATGAAAAGAGTTATAGATGGCGAAAAAGGGCAATGGAA
>JAUZSZ010000087.1:689850-700041 GCA_034780575.1 Labeobarbus marequensis
GCGTGTGTGTGTGTGTGTGTGTGTGTGTGTGTGTGTGTGTGTGTGTGTGTGTTGAATGACTATCTTTGAAGTAAGTGTAATTAAGTTGACATAATTCATGACAGCTATCAAAAAGTCAAATATCTCGTGAGCTAATGTCAGAAATCAGTGGTATCTGTAATAAGAGACTCGCTGTGTTTAACTGCAGACATTTTGCTCATGTACGGACCCATGTAATGAGTTAATGATGTGGAAATGCTAATCATACCTCAAGGTGGCAAACTTGTCTTAATGATACAACCGTTTCTCTCCGGATCTAATTAAAAGGCCATCGCATCTGCTTCATTAGCCGTGTAAAGCAGAAATGAGGTAACTGATATGTCACTCTTGGATTATCAACAGAAAGCTGGGGGAAGGACAATAGAGGTCTTGGCTCCCTGCCTTCAGCATCTGACAGATGTTATATGCATACTTCTCTAATGATGGATACAAACATCTCCAGGATGAAATTATGGAAAGCTTTCTGTCTGTTTTAGTCTTTTTAGCACATTTAACACAGAATAGAGATGAACTGAGCAATGAAACTTTTTAATAAATAATAATAGTATTAAAGCAGGCCCTGTCATAAGGAAAAGGCAATTATATATTATTTGAAATATATTGTAGTGCAAAATAAATATAGAAATTATAGATTATAGATTGTTTTGTGTTGTGTATTAGTCTCTCAGCTTTCTTTCAATTAGTCTCACAATATTAGTTTCTCAATTTTAAAGCCACTGTGGGAAGGAACTCAAAAAGTTTCTAAAATGTTGTTTTTCATCTCTGAAAAGTCCAGAGGTGATCCATCTTTCTGACACTGACTCAGTTTACCTGTAATCTTATCAGTCCGTTTCTCCTTCCAATTTCATTTGGTCTTTGACTTTCAATTTTACTGACTCATAAAAATGTTTTGATTGGTTTAGTGAATTTGATTAACCTGAGCTGCCGTTTCTTTCATCCTGTTGCACTTGAGCTGTGAATACTGCTATTAAATGTTTTAAGGACATGCTCAGAAAACTGTACCATTTGTGTGACGTATGATCCTCCCGCTGATATAATTAATGGGATTCTGAATATAGTTAGGATTGATTTTAATTCCACAATGGTGGTCCTCCAGGGTCTACATTGGTTTCAGCCTTGGCCTTGAGACAGAGAATAGAATCTATGAAAGTTCATCAGTAACCTTTTCAAATGAAGTGATAAAAATATTCATCTCATTTCCTGAAAATGACCCTTTTCTAAGACCTGCTGTGAATACTGGTTTTAAAGGACCTCCTGGGGTGGGCTGTATGAGCCAGAAAGGCCCGTACAAACCCCTGTGTCAGAGATGAGATGTTAATGAATGAGTCTGAGCTGTAATTAGACTCTGACGGCATCCATAGACTCATTTAATTAATGTTCGGATTAGAAGTTTGGCATCAGTATTGCTACCCAGCCGCAGAATAGTGTGCTTCTTTTTATCATAGATGTATGTGTGTGCGTATTGTGGCATTTAACATGTTTAGTAAAGGTTATCCAGATAGATAACATGCTTTAATGTTTATTCCTGGAAAGGTATGTTTCACGTTTAGTGCTTTGACATTCAGGGAACTCGAATAAGCTTTTAAGTTGAGCAAGAGCTTGACAGGGTACTTGATGATGCAAAAGAATTTATTTTGTGAACAAAAAACCCTGAATGTAAAAACGTACCAATATATGTGAGACACATAACTTATCCAGAACACAATCTGAAAGAGTTATTAGTTGTTTAGATTCAATAAATCTGTAATCGGCTTTCAAAATGGGCATGATTTGACCTTGTAGGTATGAATTTTTCCAATGTAAAACAATTACAAGATTAATACAGACAGCAAGTATGATTAGCTAATAAAACAGATGGCTTTTTACTGTTTTCTGTATTAAACGCACATACAATGATCATTTTCATTAATGTTATGTGATAACAATACTGAACTGCTGGGATTTGGCTGTTTGAACGTGCCAGGCTTGCACTAATGTCTTTGATGACTGAGATTTGCATGTTAACATGAGATTGATTCATTAGCTGATGCTCATGCTGATGAGAATCTCTCTAAACAGGTCCATTCTCTCTCCGTGTCAAACTCATTCAGCGGTGCATAAAGAGGGGATTTCAACAGGAGTTTGTAGCCTGCTATATTTATGTTGGTGATTACGGTTTTTATGGGCTTTTTTTAATGAACACCACATCATTGGCACTATAAGCCCCCTGATGTGTGAATTTCCGTAATTCGTGCCATCAGTCTCTGTAATAGGAAATTGAATGTTTGAAACAATTTTATTTACAAAAACAACAATGAATCTTTGTTTTCCACATAATGTGGCTCTAACAAATTCAAATAACCCCCATATAACCCTCAGCATAAACCAAATAGCCCTCAGAAATTCAGATGGGGAAAAAACATTCAAACATTCTTAATGTTATGATATACCCAAATACAGATTATTTAGGTTTTTCTCCACAGCAGAGTCTGTGTAAAGGGGTCAAAAGGTCAAGGTCTGATAAAACGCAGCCAGTTTTCTTTGGATAAATAGATTTTCATGCAAATCAGTTCTGAGGTTTAATGGTATTTTTCTGTCAGACCCAAAACGCGCAAAGCATCCGTCTGCATGAAAATTAGTTTATATAGAAACCTCAAGTACAAATCCAAGAGATGTTTGAGACTGAACTGATGAGATAAACTGGAAGAGTTTATATAAGAGTTTAGGATGAGGAAAGGGCAAGATGCGGAAAGAAAGAGAAATATGATGAAAGAGAGGAAGCGAGAGACAGCACTTGACGTGGACAGAACTTGAGGGGCTGAATTTCTCATAATCCCTGCAGTGAGCAAATTCAACAGAGCTGACAGCAGAAATCACTGCAGAGATCAGTTATTGCACTTCCCAGGCCTGACACTCAAAGCTGTGTTAACGGTTGACATTTAACTCAGTATGAGATAAACAACTATATAAATGCTCAGGGGATTGTGGGAAATCCTGATTTTGTCTGACTGTGGTGAGTCTATAATGTTTCTTCCTAGGAGCTCAATGGCAGTTGCTTTGTGGGCAGTCTTTGCTCATAGACACTCCTTTCAAAGAATTTTTAAGCCAGCCAGATAAACCATAAATGCATATTAACTTCATGCCTTTGACAGCAGTGAGAAAGATGCTTTTTGGCAGTAGAATGAGGCGTTCCTTTAGCTAATTGCTTTGGATGAATGCATCTGCCAAATGCACAAATGTAAAATGTAAATGTAGTTAGGTGTTTTTTTGTGTTTTTTTTTTTGCCTCTTCTATCAACTACAGGATTGCTTTTTATTGAAAATAGTAGATTTAAACTTTTTTATTTTTGTTATGTGAAGGTCTCGGAAACGTTTTCCAAGCATTTGTGATTTTATTGTTTCACTCTATACTGCTCCCTGACTTATGAAAATCGATCGTACAAATATGATTGAATTTAAATTTAAATGTGTTGTGATAAACAAGATACATTTTTCAAAAAATTATGATGCCCCATATTTATGATGTCAATTCCACCATCCAGAATATTTTACAACAGTTTTATACAGAATATTACTAATTAAACTATACTTTTGTCAAATTATGCAAAAAGTGAGAAAATAGGATTTAACTGTGTGCATATATAATACACAAAAGGTTAGCTTTGAAATTAGCCATACAAAAAGCAAGGAGTCTACCATTTTATTACCATTAACCCTCATATTTTAACCATATTTGATACAGCCTCTAAATGAATAACACATTGCTGATGAACCTATTGTACACAATCTTCTGTCATCTGACTAATACTTCTTCAGCAAGTAAAAGGCCTTTTAGTATAACTCTAGAGACCACCATTCAGGTTGTGGTAGATGTGTATTTTTGCTATGAAATCTTAACAGATTTTTTAAAGTAAACTTTGGAATAAAAGTACTATTGTTAGTATTATTTCAAGATGAACACTTACTGGACTAAAGCAACTTTTTCAGATATGGATACATATTTTTTTTTATAAAAAACATGTTTTAGTGTGATTATGAGATATGAAACATTAGGCTTTTGAGGAACGTTTATTTGTACATCTCTCAATCATCATTGTATTGCATTGCATTATACAAGAAAAACAGTGCTTTGATCATAAAACCAAACATTCAAATATCATCTTACCAAGGCATATTTGGAGATATAGTGTGACAACTGATGTGTACTGTATATGCATTTTATGTACAGTACATAGTCTTATACTATAATGAAAATCTTACTGATTTACAATTACAAATTTCATTTTACTTTTTAGCCATAAATATCAGTAACTGCACCAGATTGCATATTTTTGCTTTTTTTAAGCTTGTGAAAAGGTGTTTGTTTTCTTCATAAAATGTGAGCTCTATATTCTCTTACCATATATCATACAATTTAAGCCATAAAAGCCTGATGTATCAAATATGATATGTAACACAAAACAATTATGCAAGTTTTCCATTTCAAAACATTAGATTTTTCTAGGCTGTACAGGGTTAAACACAATGCAGCAGTTGGTTTTGGAAGTGGCTCTTTGAGATGGTGTTCTGTTTCCACCTGCTGGTGGTGTATGTGGAAGATGGTCAGATCACAGCATATGACATGAATAACCATATGAACAGCACACTATGTGCCAACACTGGCAGAACACTGGTGAACACTGTCCCAGAGCATTGTTCTAATTACATGCCTCTACTCTGATCCAAAACCAAAACTGTGTCCATGAAAAGTGCAAGAACCCCCATCAAAATGGTCACAAACACTAACCTCTGCTATCACACTTTAACTGCCTGCAAGCTTTGGCCTTTGTGTGAATGTGTGAATGTGTCTTCCATCATTAGCAAGCAGCAGAGAGGCTACAGGTGAGTCATCTGCCATCTCTTTGTCTCATGTGCTCAGTGTCTTGGCATGTGCTCCCTTGCCCATTCTCCTGTCAATAGTACCCATGGGCGACGTCATGGGGCGGTGCGGCCCGGCCCAACCTGGCCTGGCAGATCAGCGTGGGTTTGAAGTTAGTGAAGTTTATGAGTGAGAGGTGTTATTGTGCCATCGATGACTCACTGCATTTAAATCTCTGCATTACCAATGAGCTTATTCATCTCTGAGCTGCACTAGAAAAGTCAACATGAAATCACAATTAACTGCATTGACTCAATTACCTGCACTCTCACAATTTAATTATTTTTTTTATTTTTTTTCAAATTATGAGATGTACCCCCGGTTTCACAGACAAGGCTTAAGCCTAGTCCCAGACTAAAGTGTAAATCTGAGCTGTTTCAACTGAAAGAAATTTGCACTGACTGATCTTAAAATATATCAGTGCCTTTGTTTTGTCTCAAGACGCACAACAGTAATGTGTTTTTCTATAAAAATTACTCAAATATCCTAACTGAACTACGGCCTAATCCTGGCTTAGTCTAAGCCCTGTCTGTGAAACCAGGCCATAAAGTCAGAATTGCGAGATATAAACTCACAATATCAGAATTGTGAGATTAAAAGTCGCTATAACGTTTGGGAAACAAAAAGCAGAATTGCAAGATGTAAAACCAGAATTCAGAGAAAAAAGTTAGAATTGTGAGTTTATATCTCGCAGTTCTGATTTTTTCCCCCCTCAGAATTGCAAAAAAAGCCCAAATTGTAAGGAAAAAAGTCCTTTTTTAAAAGTACATTTTTTATTTTTTTATCCCGTTACAGAAACGTGCCTCCATACTTCATGGTTGTATTGTGAATGATTTTTTTTTTTAACATGGTTTTACTAACCCATCTTATTTTTTTAATCCTTGCCTTTTAAACATCGTTCTTCTAAAGGTGTAAGATGTGCATGTGGCATTCCTTCAATAGAAGTTAAACTCAGTCAAGGAAAATTAATTTTGTAGAAATGTGAAGCATATCGTTTTATAAAAGCACTTACATTAATTCTGTTGTGTAATATTTGAGCTGTAAACCTGTTCTCGACATTTTTACGGTCATTTTAGGAATTGAAGCATTATACATTTCTAAAAGTGCATGTAACTTATACAGAAAATGTTAGTAAGCAATTTTTTCACACTAAAATGTCAAGGAAACAAAATTCCACAAACTGTGTTTGCATGGCTAATAATGTTGTATTTTGCTCTGTTAAAGTCCTGCCATTGTCCAGTCTGCACAAATAATGTGCTGCCCTCTAGTGTCCAAATGCTTTCATTGAGCAGGTGATTATTTAAACTTTACAGATCTTCATCTGACAGATATGACAAATGCATTGGATCAAATGAGCAATGTCCGGATTGACGGGAAAGATTTGCTCACCGCAGAAAACAACACATAAACCTGCTGATGTGTTCAAATGAAGCCTGACTGGCCCGCTGCCATAACAGACAGAACGACAGACATGTTGTCACTAACACTCAACACATTCACTGTCAGCGTCAGTCAGCATGTTTGGTGTGAGTCAGGGATTTCCATGATTCATGTCTGTGGATGAAATAAGAGGAAGACAATCAGTCCGTCCCCTCCTATCTCTCACCCTCATCCTTGTTTGTGTAGTCAGATCGGACACACCTGCAGGTCTCCCCGTGAAAGCCCCAGCGCACCATCAGTCGCCACAGGGCTGCCGGAAAGAGACCAAGGGGGATTTTCTCTCTCTCTATGGGTAGAGCTTGCACTTCTTTCCTGTGAGGTCATAAATCTGTCCCCAAGCACATGCTAATGGTCTAATATTAACAGTGTTTAGATTGATCTACTCTGAGGATGGCCCTCACCTGAGGTCTCACTCATATTTCAAAAACTATATTCAAACATTTGCCTCCATTATTCCTCACTGGTAGAATGATCTTTACAAATCCACCTGAACAGGCAAGTCCCTCACCTTTTCCAACAGCACTTGACTGAAATATTAACATTTATTCTAAAATTTATTTAACAAGAACAATGGACAGTTCATGACTGCATCATAAATAAATAAATAAATAAAACATCACACTTAATGTTTTAAAATATATTACAAAATAATAATAATACAACTACAAGTTGCACTGATACACAGCTAAAATAAATGGGTATACAAAAAACTGCTAACTTGAAAACTAGAGTGCATGTTGATGCATTCTAAAAGTATAAGCATTGTTATGTATTAAATAAATATTTTGAAAAAATAATATAAAAAATACTTTAACTGTTTGTATTTTTCCTCTATTTTAGCAACTACAAACTTTTTTAGTTTTTATCAGTTTAACATTTTTTATTTTATTTTAGCAATTACATTGATGCATGGTCTATATTATAAAAAAATGATATTTAAAACAATTTAAAAAATATAAAATTATGCTTTTCAACTTTTCTCCCTGTTTAAGCTTGCACTAACTCTGAGCAAGCTTGAAAGCTTTGTATTTTATCACTTTTCATGTTAAATGCTTACAATCGATTTGTATATTCCTAATTTTTCAAGTTGCTTTAGATTAAAGTATATGCTTAATGAATAAAATTTAAATGTGAAAATATAATATTGTGTAAATCATTCTGAATTAAGTTTCAATTATTTGTTTAATAGTTACTAAAAATGCTAACATTGTAATGTGCACATATACTCGTTGAGACTAATGCATGAATGGGATTCCTGCTAACCTTTGCTACATCAGAATGTTTTTACATCCTGTTATGAAAAGAATGAGCAGTTCACACAAGATCAAAGCTTCGTTTTTCAGATATTAGAAGAAGGAAACAGACTTTGTCTTTGCATGCACAAACACTTAATTGCTACCTGCATAAACAGAAATATTCTCTAAATGCTTTGGCATGAAGACGAGTCAGCGTGTTAGTATTTTGCATATTTTATTACAAAGGTGAAATGCAAATATCTGAATGCACAAAGAATTTTTTTTTACAAACTTTCTTTGTCCTCTCTTTACTAACGCAATACTTTTGCAAATCACATATAATTTGCTCATTACATATAAATTTCTCTTAATGCAATTAACTCTATTTGTAATTACATTCAAAATATGTACAATGTTACCAAACGTTAACCAGAAATGCACCTGTTTACAGGTGTTGGCAGTGATTTTTCTCAGTTCTCTCAGTCTCAGGAGTCCTGGAGCATGAGTGTGTATTACAGTACGTTGTAGCAGTGCTGAGACCCAGCGTCCTGCAGGTACCCCATTTGCCAGGACAAAGGGAGCGTCTGCAGTGGTTCCCCATAATTGTCCATATGATTTGGGCCACAAGAGCCCCAAACTCCTGGCTGATATGCTCCAACATCACCTATCCGTCCATACCTGGATGAGCTTGCCATATCGCTAGAAGGGTAAACCTGGGCGTCAGGAGAGAAACACGGGTAGTGAGGGGACGGTGGACAAGCAGTGCTGGTGAAAGCGTGTTGCTCTGAGGACAGTCTGTGCAAGGGGTTTTGTATATGATGGCTGAGCGGCTGGTGCCAGGATAGGAAGCTCTGGGATTCGAGGCGGACAGGAGGCGATGGCGACGGCTCCTGCCACAAGCCGCCTGGCTGACCGTGACACTCAAGGTGGCTGCAGGACTTCCCCACATTTGCTGGTGGGTTGTTAGTGAGAAAGACTGACAAAGCCGAGATCTGATTGATGGCCCTCTGGAGTGTGGCTATCTTCGACAGCCGCTTTCCGCTCAGGTCATGATGCAGAGCCACCCGGAGCGAGTTGAAGGCCTGGTTATAATCCATGATGCGTTTCCTCTCTCTCACGTTGGCCGCCACTCTGCGTGCTTTGGAGCGCACCGGCCTGCTGCGTTTCTTGCTCTGTCTCTCTTCTGGCTCACTTAGGGCGCTGTTGGGGTAACAACTCATCGAGCTGCTGCCGTCGCTGCTGTCCAGCTCCTCGGACCCTTGAGGACTCCCATCCGGTTCCTCCTCAGAGAACTCGGAGATGGTGAAGCTGCCTCTGCTGGCCATGGAGAAGCCGCAGACTGTTTCCAGTGTCATCGATCTCCTGTGCTGAGAGTCTGGATGGTGCTTTCTCACACGACCTGTGATTACCTGTGATGTTTCTGAACAGGTCGGGCTGCTCTTTAAAGCAGCTCGTTTTGGAGTCACATGGTACAGTCACCTATGAGAAATGCTGGTGTTTATGAGCTCCCCAAGGCAAATTCAGCTACTCCCTCCCCAGACACGCCTTCTGCTGCGAGATCCACGTATAGGCCATGAATAGTGAGTAAAACTCAGAAACAGACAAATAAAAACACAGACTCTGAGTATGTGTTAGATTTGTATGTCTCATAAACTGTGGAAAAATGAAAACATTACATCACGACATCATTTACCATCATCAGAGATAAGCAATGAGCTTTTGGCATCTTTGAAGGAGGGCAAGTTGACCTTGAACTTTAGTAAGGCCCGGACAGAGAAAGTACAGGCACAGATGTAAACCAATAACTGGCATCTCTTGAACCATATGATTATAGACTTCTTCACTTTTCTTTCTTTTTTTTTTTTTCTTTTCTTTTTTTTAACCACCTGGGCCCAAGGCTTTTATTGGATGTGTAATGTCAGGGGTAGTATCAAATAAATTATATAATTATATTATTAAATTAAAATTTTTATTTTTACTATGTAAATAGAGCTGCATTATATATATATATGTGTGTGTGTGTGTGTGTGTGTGTGTGTGTGGGTTTATTTAAATAAATGAATTCATAAATGTCAGTGAAATATACACATAATAATAATGTAAAAGGTATTAATTAAAATGTAAAATTTATATTTAAAAAGATACATAAATACACACACACATTGATAGATTTTATTCATATTTTGTTTATATTTACATTTTCTATAATATTATATTACGTAATTTATGTAGTATAGTTTTGTATAATATTTTTATATTATTTAAATTGTATATGCCTTACCTGTCCAAAAATTGCATTAACTCTACAATTACAATGATTTCTGAAGGGTCATGTGACACTATAAAACTGGAGTAATGATGCTTAAAATCCAGCTTTGCAATCACAAGTGTAAATTACATTTTAAAATACACTATTGACGAAAGTATTGGGTCACCCCCTTCTAATGAGCATGTTTGACTACTTTAGTAATTTCTATGAGTATAAATCTTAATGTTAAAGCATGTAATGATATTCTAGGGAATTGTGTGCTTCTAATATTATAGCAACAGTTTGGACAGGACCCTTTTCTATTCTAACATG
>JAUZSZ010000087.1:1348459-1368567 GCA_034780575.1 Labeobarbus marequensis
CTAATGTTTATCAGTACATTACAGAAAATAATGAACTTTATCACAATATGCTAATTTTTTGAGAAGGACCTGTATATATGTGTGTGTGTGTGTGTACACGATTAATGCGATTTGCAAATAAAATGTTTCTTTCTACAGATACAATTTGCAATGTATACTTGACACTTTCTCATGTACCACAATAATGACTTTAATTTATCTAGGTATTGTCACAGTCAAATTTAATTTGCAATTAATTAATTATTAATTAATTAATCTGATTAATTGAATCCATTTTAGTGAATGACTGTGGCATGAAAGGGACTGAATTTAAAAGACTTAAAATTCAAAAACTTTAAGTAAACCTTGTGAAAATGAATGTTGTCTCTGTTGTCTTTTCTCACACTGCAGTTCATCGTAGCTGTGAGTATTTCTCTGTCGACAGAAATGGAAGCTGTTTTGGAGCATGAGCAGCAATCTGTGGTCATGATGTCACTCCATGTAATCATCTAATCTACTAAAAACAGTTTCATAACCCCAAATTTATAACAAATGTGTGCTTTGTCATGTCTGTTGTTTCAAGCGGATAGTGGAAAATAACTAAACGAGCATTCAGCTTCCTGTTAATAACAGCTTAGTGACGGTCTTACAATGTGTTCCAAGTATAAATTGACATATTGACAGTGTGTTGGTTTTGTCTTGGATCACCAAAATCACCTCCAGTCTCTGATCCTGGCAAAATGCCAACCTGTTTGTCCTTTATCGAAAGTGACATGTGATCTCTTAATTTCAATATGTGAAATGAACTCATTGAAATATTACTGTCAGTTAGCAGTGAATCCCGGAGCTCAGGGTTTGGCTGGTTTTCTTCTGCAGTGAGCCTCTGCTGGAAGAGACTGGAACTACACCAGTCTACACTGTCTATTGACAGATATTCAAAAGCAGCCGTTTAATCATTTATATTTTTAAGGCAAAAAAAGGAAGAAGAAGCTCTTAACAGTGGGCAAACAACTGCATTGTAACTCCAGTGGAGCCTGATTTTGGAGTACTTTATAGGAAACAACCCTCATTACGACACAAATGAAGCTCTCCATGTAAACAGTAGAGAAACGACTGGCTTTCAGCTGATTCCAAGAGAGCTTGACCTCAGTATGTTGCTAAGTTAGCAGCGTTAACAGACATTTTCCAGTTCATGCTCTCCACTTTCTCTGCTGCATTTGCAGTGACAGATGCTGAGTGCAGAGAAAACATCAGCTGTAACAACAATCAGCAATGGTAGTTTGCAAACTTACAGTATCCATTTTTTTAGGCGTAGTTAACCATTACCATTGGTTCACCCAAAAATGAAAGTTAGCTGAAAATGTACTTATCCACAGATCATCCAAGATGTAAATGAGTTTGTTTCTTCATCAGATTTGGAAAAATGTAACATTCCATCACTTGCTCACCAATGCATCATCTGTAGTCTTGAGAAGCTGAAAACTGTGTGTTTGTAAGAAACAAATCCATCAAGACATTTTTTTTTTTTTTTACTAAAATATGAGTCCAGAATCCATAATAATGCTTCCTCCAGTGAAAGAGGCCATCTCATGTTGTCGCTCACATACAAATCCACCCTCTTTTTTGATTTGTAAACACTGCTTGATCTGTGCAGATTTCTCTCCTGATTCAGACCACACCACTTTTTCACTGGAGGAAGTGTTATGGATTATGGACTCGGATTTGAGTTAAATGATGATTTGAGACTTGATGGATTTGTTTCAGGTTTTGTCTTCTCCAGATGTTAACTGATGGACTGGAGTGGTGTGGATTACTTGTGATGTTTTTATCAGCTCTCATTCTGACGGCACCCATTCACTGCAAATGATCCCTTGGTGACACAGTGACGGAATGACAAGATTTCAGCACATTCTCAATTTTGGCTGAACTGTCGCTTTAAGAATGTAGATATTCACACTTGAAAACCAGTCAGAGATGCTGAGGAGGAATCTCACGTCTTGCAGTCTCATCTTTAGCTGCTGATTTTGGTCAGCATCTTGTTGATGGCCTGTTTGACGTGTGTGGTGGAGCTTCTGCGGCGGGTTTTTCCCTGAACAGCGCGTCTGCGGCGGATTTCCCTGCAGAGCTCGTAAAACGCCTCCGCTACGCCTCCACCGGCACCCATCTGATCTGCACAGGCCGAACACTCATAGAAAGCACAGGCCATATCAGCAGCCAGCCGCTCGCCCTCTTCTGTCAGCACCTGTCGGGCGTGCTCCAGATCCGCTTTATTTCCCAGCAGCACCAGTGGCACCTGTTTGGGCCGCTTGACCTCGTCCAGAAGGCCCTTGAGCGGAAGCACCTCCTCAAAGCTTCCTCGATCTGTGATGTCATAGACCAAGATAAAGCCATCGCCCCAACGCATGTGACCCTCTTTCTGGATCACATCCTCCTGAGGAACAGGACACATTTCTCAATAATTAGGTGAGCACAACTTCATTATTGCTTTGACACAAAATGCATTCATTGATGACATCTATCAAATTACATCAATTCTTTTATCACTTCGACACTCAACTTTATGCACTATACAAGCCAATTTGCACATGTTTACACTGTCCAGACCAAAATTTGCAACATTTCTACAGTAATATCATATGTGACCCTGGAGCACAAAACCAGTCATAAAGGTCAGTTTTTTGAAATTGAGATTTGTGCATCATCTGAAAGCTGAATAAATGTGACCCTGGAGCACAAAAGCACTGGGGGTATATTTGTAACAATAGCCAAAAATACACTGTATGGGTCAAAATTATCCATTTTTCTTTTATGCCAAAAATCATTAGGATATTAAGATCATGTTCCATGAAGATATTTTGTAAATTTCCTACCATAAATATATCAAAACTTCCTTTTTGATTAGTAATATGCATTTGGACAACTTTAAAGGCGATTTTCTCAGTATTTTGATTTTTTTTTACACCTTCAGGTTCCAGATTTTCAAATAGTTGTATCTCGACCAAATATTGTCCTATCCTAACAAACCATACATCAATGGAAAGCTTCATTTATTCAGCTTTCAGATGATGTGTAAATCTCAGTTTCAAAAAACTGACGCTTACAACTGGTTTTGTGGTCCAGGGTCACATATATTATTGGTTGATCTAATTCATTCTCATGGCAAAAGAACTCATTTTTATAATGTGAGTAATCAAGTAAAATATGAAAGAGTAGGTTTAGTAATTGAATGCAAGTGTTGTGTTAGTATTTGTTCAGTACAATGAGAACTGTAACATTTTGATACCATGTGACTGTATTTTCATCAGATCCTTTGTAGCCCAATGAGTTTTTTTGACACAACTCCAACTGGCCGACTGGTGAACCGCTTCAGTAAAGACCAAGATGAGGTTGATGCAGTTTTGCCGTTCAACATGGAGAACTTTTTGCAGTTCAGTCTGACAGTCACTTTCACCATTCTCACCATCTGCGTAGTGTTCCCATACCTCCTGATCGCCGTGGCAGTTCTCGCAGTCATCTTTGCCACAATCCTATAGTGAGACATAAACATTGCACCTTAACATCATAAGATGTGGTTTTGTTTTTATCCAGAAGTAGAATATGAACATTACAATCACAGGTTTAAATACCATGAAATGTACAAGCCATCTGTGTTTTCTCTTTGCCCTAGTGTTTTCCAAAGGAGCATTCGTCAGATGAAGAGGTTGGAGAATGTGAGTCGTTCTCCCTGGATCTCTCTCACCACCTCTACCGTACAGGGACTCAGCACCATTCATGCCTATGACAAAAGAAAGCAGTACATTGAACAGTAAGATAGTACCCTCAATATATTTAGATCCATGAAAATATATAAAGAAAATGCCTAAATGAATATAAAACATCATTATGACCTTCATTAATCATATCCCAGAAGGACTCAGTAATTATTCAGCATAAATAAGCAATAGCAGGCAAGCATGAGTGTTAATATTTAGACCAACGATATGATTACGAGTGGAATATTGCTTTTTATGCAACAGTCCAATGAACAGTCCAGTTAATATTGAAACCAAAATTGAATTGTAACTTACATTTTAGACACAATATTGCCAGTTACTTTGTCTGTTTCTGCTCCACCAATGAAGCCAAAACAGAATTAGTTTTTAAATTTTTTTTTATTATCAAATCAGTTGAGTCAATGATTCAAAGACAGCTGCTTGTTGCCACCTACTGGTGTAATGATGTAACTTGCAGAAAGATACACTAAGAAGACCCAATGCTGTTGGACCATATATAACCAAATAGATTCAAGGACCAGAACTAACTGTTCTATAATTTGAAATAAAATTTAGGCAATACGATCTGTGGCTTTTGAAGACAAATTGGTAGTGAAAGTTAAAAACAAATAGTTTGGTTCTTCACACAGAAGCTGTCACTAATAGCTCAGTCCAACTGACTGTATGTTGACTTCACATTAAAAGAATGTAGAAAGCAAACCAATGAACTGAAATTCATGTATTGTTTGTTTGTTTCCAATAACAGGTTTAAGATGCTGAGTGACATCAACTCAAACCACTTCATGCTGTTTAATTGTGGGACGCGCTGGCTGTCATTTTGGTTAGACTTCTTGTCCGCTACTGTTACTCTGATAGTGGCACTTTTTGTAGTGCTAAGCTCCAATGAGGCCATAAATGCTTCTCAGAAGGGCCTGGCCTTATCTTACACAATACAGGTAACTCTCACAGACTAAAACAGTTGGTTAACAAATGAAAGCTTATATTATGTCAAATTCAACTGGATGTCTGAGCGCTTCTCTTGCATTTCTGTCATTGCAGTTGACGGGAATCCTTCAGTTTGTGGTGAGATTGTCCACAGAGGTGGAGGCGAAGTTTACCAGTGTAGAGAGGCTGCAGGAGTATATTACGGTAAGAGACTTAAACTCAGTACTTTACCTCAGTATATCATGGATTCATATTCAATTTAGAAGCTAGATGTGATTTCTTATCCTTGCTTGCCTGTGTGCTGTAGAGTTGTGTATCAGAGGGTCCACGAAGCGTCAAGGATGCAAATACTCCCGCCGGCTGGCCACAGGAGGGCGCCATTACCTTTAAAAACTACAGTATGAGATACAGGGACAACACGCCCATAGTCCTCAATAATCTTCACATAAATTTTAAGCCAGGGGAAAAAGTCGGCATTGTGGGACGCACTGGCTCTGGTGAGAGAGAACATATGTTTTATTCAAAGCTTAATTTATGTTTTCATTTTTAAATTTATATTATTATTGTCATAAGCTGACTTAAAATTGACAGTGTATACTGGTTTAAATTCAGAAATAGAAAGTCATGATATGTACTAAAATATGTACATGTTATTGCCTTCATAAAACGCATAAAGCAGCTTGTGCATATCAGTAAAGGGATTTGTACTATGAGTGAGGGTGTTTTGCCAGATGTTTCTGAAATTGATCATTCGTTGACCCTCTCTTTCTGATTCAGGGAAGTCCTCTCTGGGTGTGGCATTGTTCCGTTTGGCAGAGCCAGCTGAGGGCACTATATTTATAGATGATGTGGACATCTGCAAGCTGGGATTGAGAGATCTTCGCAGCCAGCTCTCTATTATACCACAGGATCCTGTACTCTTCATCGGCACTGTCAGGTGACCTCTCACCTTTCAGCACTTCCTTTCTTCTACTATTTTATTAACAATAGGTACTTATTTTGCCAGTGAAACACCTCACTTCATTATGTTTTTGTCTGAAAATTACAACAACAAACAACAGCCATCGTAAGCCATTCGTTTGCAGTTACAAGGAGTTGCAATTATGAAAAATAAATTGGCAATTAGCTGTGAAACTTAGAAACTTAATCTACATATTGTTTGTGTATTGTAATCTTGTACATTTTGTGGTCACTACAGAAATAGTCACTATAGTTGGCATGTACCAGAAATTGTTACTGTTGTAAATCCAAGTAAATGGCTTCTCAAATGGAAAAAAGGGTAGGGCTTGATTTTGTCCATCTGGAATTTATTTGGATTGTTATTTGGATTTGATAATTTCTGTGACTTTTCATGTGAGTAACACAGTTGCTGGACGAGATTGGAGGGTGTCTGGTTATTGGACAACTTTTTTTTTGCCCAGCCCTCACTCGTACATGTCATCAGAGAAGAGCAGTGTTATTTTAGTATTACTGATATGGTACCCTCTCAGAAAAAACAAAAAAAAAATCTGTCAATGGGGTGGTAGCCTTTCAAAATGTACTAATACGTACACTTCAGGTACTATGTACCTTTAAGGCACTAATATGCATCCTTTAGGGGTGAAAGGGTACTGCCCCAATGACAGATTTTTTTTTACATTTAATTCTAAGAGGTTATTATAATTATTTTTTTTATTTTCTTTGTTTTCCATTTTAGTTAAATGCCTAGTTAGTAATTTTGCTCTGTTTTTGTCATTATTATTATTATTATTATTTTGGTCCCACTTTATATTAGACGGCCTTAACTACTATGTACTTACATTTAAATTAATCATTTGATACAATGCACTTATTGTGCATGTACATGTTTTTTACATTGTACTTATATAAAAAAACCCTGCATGTAATTACATCTGTAATTAATTTTAGAATTACATTTATATGTACATTGTTGACCCATCCCTTACACCTTAACCCACTCTTAAACCTACCCATACCACCAAACCTGTCCCTAACCTTACCCATATCCCACCTTAATAGCAGCAGAAGTGTTCTGCAATACAATATGAACACAATCAGTACATTGCACTTATTTTTTGATGTAAGTACATAGTAGTTAAGGCCACCTAATATAAAGTGGGACCCTTAACTTAGATAACATTTGAATGAGAAGATTCAGAAGTGCAGCTTCAATGAGTCAATGTCCGATTGAATGTAGCAGAAAGGCAGAATCGTAACATGAATTCCAGTTTCTTATTGGTGTGTGTTTGGTGTGTGTGAAAGAGAGAGGTGAGACATGTTCAAGCAGGCTTTATGCTGTGCAATAGAAGCGTGGGTGTGGTGAAAATCATGATTAATTGAGGTTTAGCCAGATAGAACAATAACATGACAGAGGTTGGATGGTTCAGATCACTTCACAAGAAGCATTTCAAAAAATTCAAACCTTCTAATTTAGGACGGCTAAAAACTCCCTTCACAACATTTGTGTGAGAGACGTTGATTTTCCTTCCTCGTAGAGTGTGTTATTTCAACCTGAAGGCTGTTAAGGTAGATGACTGTCGTCATTTGGTTTTGCAACAGATAAATATTTGCAAGTGTGCTGTGCTAACACACCATCTCTTGCTCCCGAACACACACGCAAACGCATTGACAAGCCGATTGCTGCTCTGAATTATGGCCAGAGAAGTTTGAAAGGAACGTCTTTTGCTTTTTTCAAAGAGATTATGAAGACATCTTGGCAGATTGTTGGAGAGACATTTAAAGTTCTTCCAGATGGTCCCCTGAAGTCTCCTTATAAAAGAGCCCCTTGTTTTATTGTTGCAAATGAAGTCGACTTCAATTGAATGACACGGTTGATGAAGCGTCAAGTTTGTGTGTGTTTATGTAGAAAAGTGGGTTGCTGTTAGTTTGTGTTGCTTGTCACATTTGTTACACAACCTTAAAGGCCCTATTTGTCATACCACTGGAGTTTCACATATGGTTATGTTACACAAATCTGAATAATTAATTTCCATCAGAAGTCTTTTTAAGTTTGATATCTTGCTTTCCATCTGCACACAATGTTCACTTTTGTTTTTAAATGGGTCAAATCATGAGGAATTAGATGTTCCTTGATCTTTCAAGATACTAGAGTTCATTGCACTATGAAAACATGCAGTAATTGAGAAGACGTCCAAAAGGAGCATCTATAGAAACTAAGTAGAAAAACGGGTTGTTAGAGTGATTGAATTTGTGATGCTGGTAACGCAAAACAAACAAAAACGCACATTTAGACATCAGCACACATTGGGGGGTCGGAAATGTGGCCAACTCAGTCAGGGTGAGGTAATAAGAGTAGGACAGATGCTCCTCAATATCTTTCTGAAATCTAATCTTTACACTCTGAGTGGCATATTTTGTCTCAAATTGTTTTGTGAACCTGTTGCAATGCAATAATGTAGTGTTTGCAAAAAACTATGCTGGACTATATTATAAAAGTGTTTATATACAACTCCAAAAGGCACAAAGCAAAATTCAGATATTTAATTCTAAAAGTCAGAGAGAAGGTGGAAAATGGTCAAATAAAAAAAGTTTGGTCCCACTTTATATTAAGTGGCCTTAACTACTATGTACTTACATTAAAAAATAAGTACATGTGTACTTATTGTGTTCACATTGTATTGCAAAACACTTTTGCTGTTGTTGAGGTGGGATACGTGTGGGTTTAAGGGTGGGTTAAGGTGTAAGGGATGGGTCAACATTGTAATTATAAATGTAATTACAGAAATTAATTACAGCTGTAATTACATATAGGTATGTTTAAAAATAGAAGTACAATGTAAGAACATGTATGTACACAATAAGTGCATTGTATCAAATGATTAATTTAAATGTCAGTACATAGTAGTTAAGGTCACCTAATATAAAGTGGGTCCAGAAGTTACATTTTAAAATGTAGTTTTTAAGAAAACGGTTATTTTAAATTGTGATATTTCACTGATTTACTATAATTTTGATCAAAT
The DNA here is from genome assembly GCA_034780575.1 of Labeobarbus marequensis. NCBI lineage: Eukaryota > Metazoa > Chordata > Actinopteri > Cypriniformes > Cyprinidae > Labeobarbus > Labeobarbus marequensis. Next base: position 1,357,116 of record JAUZSZ010000087.1, read on the forward strand.
AAATGAAGCCTTGGTGAGCATAGGAGACTTCTTTTAGAAATGTTGTATATTCCTTATATTATGGTACATTTTAATGTATAATATTGACTTTAAAGCGTGATGTGGATTTTTCCAGTTATTACAGAGTTTGTCTTGTGTGGTTTATAGTAGAGTAGGGTTCACTGGGTGCTCTGCTGCCCTCTGCTGCTGGTGATGCTATATGTGATGTGTGATGTGGCATTGTGAACTCCCCTTTCTCTGCCTTCTGCATTCAGACCATAAACACACCACACAGTCACATGTTGGCAAGCACAGCAAAGCTTGCTGCTTTAAAAATGGAAATTCTGCATAAACAGCAATTTTATTGTGTTTCTCAATATGTCCCATGACAATTTGGGACTGTTGTTTTATAACTGACCAGATCCACTTAGGCTTACTTTACTGACAATTTTAACCCAGCATTCATTGTTTCAAGTACAAAAAAAAAAAGAAACAATGAAAAGCTGAAATATTTAAGTATGTATGTAAATTTTAATTGCTTTTGTGAGCAAATAATATTTATAAAATCAAGTAAAATTTGATCATAGATTAAGTCTATAAAATATGTTGACGTATGTTTTCAATATGAGACACCTTAACCCACCCTTAAACCTACCACTTAACCTGTTCCTAACCTTACCCGTATCCCACCTCAATGGCAGCAAAAGTGTGTTGCTATACAGTATGACCACAATAAGTACATTGTACTTATTTTTTGATGTAAGTACATAGTAGTTAATGTCACCTAATATAAAGTGTGACCAACTCATATTTTGTATGGTTTTAATTAGTCTTTCCTGAACTGATGTTTATTCTAGTTTGTACTAATCCGTTAGGGCTCTCTAAATGTGATTTTTTCCACAGCTGGGAAAAATGAAAATGAAAAAAACAAAAAAAAAAAAAACAAATTCAAGAGATGTGGCTATTTTTAGAAAGGAAAAAACACTCCAGAAAGTTAGTTTTTTCCACTTTGAATAAAGGGAAAATACAGAACATGGTAACCATGGATTCCTTCCACACCAGCTAAACTACACCCACATGTTGTTAACCTTAGCTGTAGTTTTGATTGGTGAATCTGTACTCACTGTTTTCTGTCACTGTGTTCCTCACAGGTGGATAACGCCAAGGTTCTTCACTATGTTGGAGCAGGGGTCGCCTTCCCCACCAGTATGCTGTTTGTGTGTCTGCAGTCTGCGCTGACCTACCGCCTGGCAAAGACTCAGGGAGAATATAATATGGGTCATTTGCGCCTCTTTATGACCCTGCTGGCCTTTGTGGCCCTGGTGCTTAGTATCCTTTACACTACCACTCATCCTCATGTTATTGTATTGTATATTTGTATAAGGGTTGTGAATCAGTTTAGATTAGGGCTGTCATAATATCAGATTTTCACAATATGATTATCGTGTCCACAATAATTCACGATAACGGTATTCATGCAATAGCTATAGAAAAAAAACAATCAAATCTGTCTTTTTTTTGTTTTCTCTTTTTTGGCCAAAGAATTGGTAGAGAGAGAGAATGAACATGTTCACATTTGTAATTTTTTTCAGTAACACTTAGACTACTGAAATTAGGAGTTTATTGAGGCAAAAGTCGTAGTTAATGGTTTAAGTGCGAGAATTGGACATTAAAGTAAAGTGTTTAAAAAAACAAACAAACAAAAAAAAAAAAAACTAATTTGCTAAGTGTAATAATAAATGTAATGTAAAGGTAAATGCCGTTTTAAAATATCAGTAACACTTTATTTTAAGGACCAATTCTCACACTTAACTAGTTGCTGATTTGCTTGCATATTATTAGCTTATTGGCTGTTTATTAGTACTCATAAAGCACATATTAATACATTCTTCTAACATAGTTTAGATCCCATAAACCTACCCCATGCCTAAACTTGACAACTACATTACTAACCATTAATAAGCAGCAAATGAGGAGTTTGAGGCAAAAGTCTTAGTTAATAGTTATTAATGAGAATGGGTCCCAAAAACTAAAGTGTGGTCAAAATATCAAGCACTAATTTTAGATTTTGTGTGTATTGTGTGCATTAAATATGCATTAAAATGCACAGGAAATGCAAACAGCAACTTTATTGCAAATCTCCCATAAAGTAATTAAAGAATTTAACAAATTTGAAACATTTTACATAACTACTGTAGCTGTGTCTGTAGTTCTCGCCGAATCTACCGTCGAGGAGTGTGCTTTAGCCATCTTCGCACTTTTCCTCAGGTGCGGCAGTCGGAGGAGCTGACTGATAATTCGCTTCGGCTAAGGATGTGTCTACTCAACTCGAGATCAGTGGTAAATAAGACCTTTATTATAAATGACTTTTTTTTACCTCGCGTGAGTTGGACTGCTTATTTATTACGGAAACATGGCTTACCGTCGGTGATTCAAGCCCTCTTTCGGAACTTTTACCCTCAAGCTGTTTGTTTTTAAATTCGCCTCGCTCAACTGGCAGGGGCGGTGGATTACTTTCTATTTTTAAGGACAAATTGTCTTATCGCCAAATAGTACAAAATGATTACAGAAGTTTTGAGCTGCAACTGTTTACACTTGAATTAAATAGTCCATTATTGATTGCCTTGTTATATCGCCCTCCTAAATATAATGCAGATTTCTTAAATGAATTTGCAGATTTTCTGGGCGAATTTGTACCAAAGTTTGATAAACTGTTAATTCTTGGTGATTTTAATGTACATGTGTGTTGCACAACAGACCCTTTAGCTAAAGATTTTATGATGTTGATAAATGCCTTTGATTTAGATCATCATGTAAATGTTCCTACCCATCAGGGTGGTCATACTCTTGATCTTGTGCTATCATATGGAATTTCTCTCTATGATCTGGAGATAGTGGAAAATGGGTTTTCTGATCATAAATGTGTTATGTTTTCTATTCCTATATCATCAAACTCTTTGCAGCTCAAAAAGCAGGTCCGTAAATCACGATTAATTAACTCTGCTACTAATATAGTTTTTTCATCCGTTTTTTGTGATATTATGCAAGCTTTGGATGCAAACAAGTGTGAATTAAGTGCAGAGGAGCTTTTGTCTGAGTTTAATTCTACGTGTGTGAATGTCTTAAATATAGTGGCTCCTGTAAAGACCTTAAAACCTAAACCAAGAGTTGACCCATGGGTTGATGATAACATACGCTCCCTGAGGCAGTCTTGCAGAAGAGCAGAGCGTAGATGGAGGAAAGATAAGCTCCAGGTCTTTTTTGAAATATTGAGGGATTCATTGTTAAAATATCAAAAGGCCTTGAGAGCAGCTAGATCAAGTTATTTTACTAAACTTATTACTAAAAATTATCATAGACCAAGAACTCTTGTTACTGTTTTTAATGCTGTTATCAATCCATGTGTTTGAGTATTCTGCTGCATCAAAGACTCTGTATGATAATTTTCTCACATTTTTTGTGAATAAGATCAGTGACATTAGATCGGGGATATCTTGTCCCTCTTTTGATCCTTCTGTCGCTATAGCTTGTAAAGCAGAGTTTCAGCAATTTGAACCTATTTCTCTCTTCCATCTTCAAGAAATAGTGGGTCAATTAAAGCCGTCAGGCTTCTCAGTGGATGCCATCCCTCTGTTTCTTTTGAAACAAGCTTTCGATGCAGTGGGGCCCTATCTTTTAAACATAATATATCGATGTCTGGGAACATGTACGGTACCGGAAGCTTTAAAACATGCTATAATTCAGCCGTTACTAAAGAAACCAAACTTAGACTTAAATGTTTTGGCGAATTTTAGACCTGTCTCTAATTTGCTTTTTATTTCAAAGATTTTAGAGAAGACAGTTTTGCAACAATTGCAGAGTTTTCTGGATAAAAATAAGGTATTTGAGCTTTTACAGTCAGGTTTTAAAAAATATCATTCAACAGAGACTGCACTCCTAAAGGTTCTAAACGATGTGTTAATATCTGCAGATTCTGGGGATTGCACCATACTTATGTTGCTAGATCTGAGTGCGGCTTTTGATACGGTCGATCATACTATACTACTTGATTGCTTGGAGCACTGTGTTGGTATCAAAGGAGCTGTCCTCGGATGGTTTAGATCATATCTTTCAAACAGGAAGTTCAGTGTTAATATTGGGGAATATTCGTCGGAAGTTGCTGTTCTATCTTGTGGTGTTCTATTTTAGCTCCCATTTTATTCTCGTTATATATGCTCCCATTAGGGTCTATTTTCAAGAAATATGGGTTGTCGTTCCACTGCTATGCGGACGACACTCAAGTATATTTACCCTTAAAACCTAATACTGACAGGTGGGAAACACTTAGGGCTTGCCTATCTGACGTGAAAGCATGGCTATCTTTAAATTTTCTCAATTTTAATGAGAATAAAACTGAAATCCAAGTTTTTGGCAAATCTGATTCTCCTAGTCAAATAACCCTAGGAAATTCAACACTTTCTGTAAAGCCTTGGGTAAAGAACTTAGGTTTTGTGTTCGATGACAGTTTAAAATTTGACAGGCAGATAAATTCAGTGGTCAAATCCTGCTTTTTTTCAGCTTCGTCTCTTAGCTAAAGTAAAATGTATATTGTCTTTTAATAACTTTGAAAAAATAATTCATGCATTTTTAACATCTAGGCTAGACTATTGTAATTCACTGTATTACGGGAGTAGCCGATCAGCTTTATCCCGGTTACTGATGGTACAAAATGCCGCGGCAAGACTTCTGACATGTACTAAAAAACGGGACCATATTACTCCAGTGCTACACTCTTTGCACTGGCTGCCTGTACGATACTGTATTGATTTTAAAATTTTACTCTTAGTATTTAAATCTTTAAATGGTTTGGCACCTCCGTATCTTTCGGATTTACTGCCAGAACATCGTCCAGTTGTGTCTCTCCGGTCGTCTAATCAGCGACTGCTACGTATTCCAGTATCAAAGCTGAAAAGTAGGGGTGACCGTGCTTTCTCAGTAGCGGCCCCCAGATTGTGGAATGCACTACCCTCCAGCATTAGATTTGCTCCATCTATATCTGTTTTTAAATCTAGATTGAAAACGCACTTGTTTGAACTGGCATATGGTCAGTGATGAAATGTAGTGCACTGCGTTTTACCTGTGTTCATATGTGTTTATTTGTTTTTATTTTGTTTTTATGATTTATTATCTGAGATTTTTATTGTCTTTCGTATTGGTGTAAAGCACTCTGGTCAACTGTTGTTGTATTTAGTTGTGCTATAGAAACAAAATTGACATTGACATCGACATCGGCCCTAAACAGGCCTTCAGGCTGTGACTCCTGTGAACTGGTTATATCCCTAGCTGGAACCTGTTGTCCTGGCCCAATATCAGGAACTGGTCCCGTAACATTCACCCCCTCCTGTGGACCAAGGATTTCATCTCAGATGCCAGCCCATCAAGTCCTAGATCAACATTGGCTTGGTCCCGCTCTTGCACCCAAACCAGCAGATCTACCTCATCCTCTTCCTCAGCCAATAAGGGTGTGTCCACAATTGGGTCATGTGAAGGACTGCCCTGGTTAGCAGCAACTGTGTCCTTACAGACTCAACTCTTTAGCAGTGAACGATGCACATTCCTTACCTTGGTCAGGTCATCTACAGGTGCAATGGTCTACATCACCCTCCTTGGGTGTCCTCATCACTTGATAAACCACTGGGCTCCACAGGTCCTGGATTTTATGGCGGCCCCTTACCCCATAATTATGGAGGTATACCAGCTGACCCTCTACCAGTGGTTCATCTCTGACATGCTAATCATGATGGACTTTGCGCCTATCAGCCATGACCTGCAAACGTTCACGTGCACCTGCAAAGGTGACCTGGAGCCTTGTTTGATGCTCCAGAACCCAATCATGCACACTACCCTCTCTTAGCTGGGGGTCTCTCCCCAACAGGAAGTCAATGGGCAATCATGGCTCCTGACCGAACATCAAAAAGTGTGGTGATGCCCCTGTGGCCTGATGAGGAGTGCTATTATAACTGAACACCATCTGGGGGAGACAAGCCACCCAATCTTGTTTCCTGGACACTGGCAGAGTGCGCAACAGTTTATGTAAGGTGCGGTTAAAATGTTCACACTGGTCATTACCGGCCGGGTGATAAGGAGTAGTACGAGACTTCTCCACGCCGTAGAACTCACATGACTGCTGTATTAACAAGGATTCAAAATTCCTACCCTGGTCAGAATGGAGACGCCCCGGAAAACCGAACTTGTAAAACCATTCTGTCACCAGGGCTTGGGCTACCGTTTCGGCTCACTGATCCCTTGTTGGAACAGCCACGGTATACTTACTGAAAATGTCGGTCATCACCAAAATGTTTTCAATGCCAGAGCTTGTGGACTCCAAAAGAGTGAAGTCCACAGCAAGAATGTTATTTGGCCTAGATGACAATAACCGCCCCATAAAACCCTGAGCAAGTGGCTGGGTGTCCTTAGCTTCCTGGCACCGAGCACACTCCTGACACCAACTTACCACATCTGAGGACATTCTTGCCCAATAACACCTCTGCCTCACCAATTTGGTGGTGCGCTCTCTGCCCTGATGTCCGTGTTGCTGGTGCAATTTCCTTAAAACCTCAAGGCAACAGGCAATACTAATTGAAACACCTCCTCTTTACCATTAGGGCAGTGGACCCGGTGATAAAGCATACCATCTCACTCCATCAAACGATCCCACTGATGGAGCAATGTTAAGGCTGCCTTAGTCATTCGACACCATTCATCAGGACCCAGATGGGTACCCTGTCTCCAGAATTGCCACACGTCCTGGATAACTGGGTCAGCTGCCTGCAACGAACCCAACTCACTGACTGAATAACCAGGAAGTGTAGACACTACACATTGGGTCCCTATTCCAGTAGGATCCACCCCAGCCGCAATGACTCAGGAATTGCAGTGCCTGCGGCCAACCCATCCAACACACCAGGTTCCTTGGGGTCCCTCCGTGAAAGTGCATCTGCATTTTTATTACTCTTACCTGACCGATACTTGATCTCAAAATCGAAGGCCGTCAGCTGAGAAGCCCAAAGCTGCTCAGTCGCACCAAGCTTTGCAGAGGCCAGGTGGCTAAGGTGGCTTATTATGTGTAAATACCTTACACTTGTTACCCAACAGGTATTCGCGTAATTTCTCTGTCATGGCCCACTTGAGCGTGACAAACTCCAGCATCATAGAGCTATAGTTGGACATGTTGTGCTCAGTGGGCCTCAAACTATGACTGGCATATGCCACTGGTCGTACCTTACCTTAATTTTCCTGGGAAAGGACTGCCCCTAAACCTTGATGGCTGGCATCCACCTCCAGGATGAAGGGTTTAGAGAAGTCCGCATATGCAAGTACTGGGGCGGTGGTAAGTTTTCCTTTTAACCCCACAAAGCTCACCTGACATCTTTTGCTCCAGGCACTAGCAAAGCTCCTACCTGTCTGCTTACCCTTTACACCAGAAAACTCCCCTACCAGCTTATGTAGAGGGGCAGTCAACTTGGCAGACCCCTCTACAAACCACCAGTAGTAGCTGGAGAAACCCAGGAAGGATCGTAACTCTGTGACACTAGAGGGACAAGGCCACTGGGCCACAGCCTCGATCTTACTAGGATTGGTTGCCACTACCCTTGAAGAAATGACATGACCCAAATATCTCACCTCTTGCTGGAGAAAGGCACACTTCTCCAACCTTTAACCCTTCCTGTTCCAGATGACCTAAAACAACTTCCAACCGCTCCAAATGCTGAGCAATAGAGGTGGAAAACAACCACAGTATCGTCTAGATATAAAAGTAAAGACTGGCACTGCTGGTCCCTGAATAACCTCTCCATAAGTCGCTGGAAGGTAGAGGGGGCTTTGCACAACCCAAAAGGCATTCTGTTCCATTTGAACAGGCCAAATGGGGTGCAAAAAACGGTCTTCTACATATCCGCCTATGTGACAGGGACCTGATTATACCCAGTAGCTAGATCCATGGTGGAAAACGAACAGGCCCCTGTCAGCGCATCCAGTGACTCTTCAATCCGAGGTAAAGGAAATGCATCCCGTCTAGTCTTGGCGTTTAACTGGCAATAGTCAACGCACAAGCGTGGACGACCGTCCTTATTTTTTACCTACACAATTGGAGAGGCGTATGGGCTACAACTTTCCCTGATTACCTGAGACCCCAGCAGCTGGTTAATGTGGGCCCTGACAACGTCATACTCCGAGGGAGGTACACGGCAATGTCGTTGTCGCGCTGACACATTGTCTAACAGTGGGATATCATGAGAGATGAGATTTGTACATCCCAAATAACCATAATGTTCAGAGAACACTGTCTGATACTTCCTAAGCAAGGCCTTCACCTTGCCCTGTTCCAATTCTGGCAATGCAGTCAGGTCTACCACCGCAATCTGCTCTGATATCGTGGAACTAGCTGCTAGGGTGGCTTGAGAATAGACATTTGCTGTAGTGGGTCTAACTTCAGTAACACCCGCTGGCAAACTAACAACATGCACTCTAACCAGGCTACCTAGTACCCTGCGTGGAAAGAGTAGGATGTCAGATATGCCTATGTTGACCACCGACACATAAACTGAGCCTCCAGTCACTCTCACCAAGGCAGGGGAGGCTAACAACCCTTCAGGTAACCCAGACTCGGTGGGCTCAAACAGTACTGTACTACCTGCCAACTGTTCTGCAAGTTGCCGCTACCAACTTAATAGTACTGCCTGTGACGTGACATGCTCAAGGACCGCCCACCCTTACCTTAGTCGTGCACTCAGCAGGAGCTGCTCACTACCTTGATGGCAGTGTTGTAAAGCTTGAAAAACTGAAAGCAGCGCGCTAGAGACCGGTGGAAAATCAAACAAAGCGGGGCCATGCCTCCTGGTAGCATCGCCCGAGTACATTCATCCCCAACACACCAGTGACTCGAAAGCGTAAGCCACCAGGAGGATCCCTGACTACCAGCACCCCACATTGCAGTACTATCCTACCACAGAGCTCAGTGTCCAATTCCATATAACCAATATATGGGATCGAAAGCCCATTTGCAGCCCTTAGCTGTAACCATGAACACGACCTCAAATGCTCTTGACCCCATGACTCAAAATGTTGAATGAAGCAAATTTCCGTTACTGGTATAGTTGATACCATCAAACCGGTATCAATTAAACAAGGGACTGACACACCACCAATTAAAACATCCAGATGTGGGCTGGGGGACATTAAATTTGGAATTGAACTGGATTTCTTACCATCTGAGCCACCTCCAACTGCTTGGTCAACACGAGAACACAAAGGTGACAACACACTCCCCCTCACATTCCCGTGTAAAAAGGCTTGGTTTCTGAAACCGCCTACAGATGATGGGCCCACTACGAATAGATTGGGCACAAGGGCGAGAATGGGGGCCCTGCATCTGGGCAATACTCTGGGTGAGCTGATTTAATTGCTCCTGTTGTAACTTTAGCATTTCTCTGAGCTCCCCCATTTCAGTCTTCTAAGACGAGCTACCACGCCCTTGTATTTCAAGTTCAAGTTTTAATGTCATTCCGCTACATGTGGGGACATACAGTGGAACGAAATGTCATGCCTCGCAGGACCACGGTGCTACATAAATACAGACATGCAACAATGAAGTAAAAACACTATAAACCTATACACAACTAACCTACTGACAGATTTTAACTATAAGTATACTACATATAAATATTTACCCTATACAAACTAAAAAATAAAAGATAAAAAAATACAAACTATACGAATGCTTCACATAAATACTGTACATGTGCAAAGAGAAACATGCCGAGAACTCTGCTGATATTTTCTGCATAATGATGCATTTAAAAGTTAACAACCAAATGGATGTTTATAAAAGTTCACATTACTGTTGCAGATGAAATGTAACAGATAAAAATAAATAAATATATTTTACCAGGTTAAATGTTGATTATTCAAACCCCTTTTTGCAAACCTCTCTACCTAACCGTCGATTTCAAGCATCCGCTACGTTTGTAGTTATTTTAACACGTTTTATTCAACGTCAATGTCAATGTCAAAGTTTATTTATAAAGCACTTTTTTAGAAACAAGTGTTTACTCGTGTTTGACCGAATCCTTCGCCAAAGCACAATGGATTTTGTGCAATTTTAGCCATTAGAGTGTGCACGGATCCACACTTCAAAAATCAACCTGAAATAGTAGACCATCCGGGGACTTTTGGCATACTCTTTTCAACATACTATGTTTTGGGACACAATTATTGAAATATCACATACTATTTAGGATGGATAGTATGAACATTGGGACACAGGGAGACTTGTTACATATTTTTCACAACGTTCGCCCGGTACAAAAATATTATAAGTTCCTTTAGAGCCTCAAAAGCGAAGGATGCATGCGGATTGGATACTGCATTTTTTAAAAAAATATAAGGATATTTTAGCTTGTCCTATTACCCATTTAATTAATCTCTCAATTATGCAAGGTATTTACCCAGATGCTTGGAAGTCAGCCATAGTGATGCTGATTTTTAAGGGTGGTGATCAAACAAATGTAGTAAACTATAGACCGATTAGTATATTGCCTACAGTTTCCAAAGTGGCTGAGAAATGGGTAGCAAAACAGCTGATTACTTTCTTGAATGAGGGACATTTCTCTTTGCATTCAATGCAATTTGGATTTCGCTCTAATCATTCAACTGAAACTGCTAATTGTTATCTTCTTGAGAACATGAAATCTAAACTTGATGTTGGTGGAGTAATAAGAGCAGTGTTTTTGGATCTAAAGCAGGCGTTCGATACTGTGAACCATGAGGTACTTCTTTCAAAGTTCACACTTTTTAATTTTTCTGTTGAAGCTATTAAATTGATGACTTCTTATTTAACAAATAGGAAGTAAAGTGTGCGTCTTGGTAATAGTCAATCAATGTACTGAAATTGTAATATTGGAGTTCCTCAAGGATCAGTTCTGGGCCCTATCCTGTTTAGTTTGTATATTAATGACTTGCCGCTAGTCTGTTCATTTGTTAGTATTCAAATGTATGCTGATGACACACACCAAATTGAGAAACTAACGGAATGCATAGTCGATATATAAAAACCTGGATGATGAGTAACTTCTTACTCCTAAATTCTGAAAAAACAGAGGTGTTAATTATCAGACCTAAAAACCCCACATGTAATAACCTAGAACACAATCGAACACTTGACGGCTGCTCTGTCAATTCTTGTTCATCAGTTAGGAACCTAGGTGTGCTGTTTGATAGCAATTTTTCATGTGAAAGCCATGTTTCTAGCATCTGTAAAACTGCGTTTTTCCTTCTCAAAAACAAATCTAAATTGCGACCTATGCTCTCAATGTCAAATGCAGAAATACTAATTCATGCATTTTTGACCTGAAGTTTATACTATTGTAATGCTTTATTGGGTGGTTGTTCTGCACGCTTGATCAACAAATTACAGTTGGTCCAAAATGCAGCAGCT
>JAUZSZ010000087.1:1422974-1435633 GCA_034780575.1 Labeobarbus marequensis
TTTCTTAACCTGTGTTTGGATGTGTGTAGTCCAAGTCAGGTTCTCGGAGATGTTTACACCGAGGTACTTGAAGTTACTCACCCTCTCAACAGGGGTCCCACTGATCATAAGAGGAGTGTAGGGCCGCTGCTGTCTCTTCCTAAAGTCCATGATCAGTTCTTTAGTCTTGCTCACATTCAGAGAGAGACAGTTGTCCTGGCACCATGATGTGAGTCTCTCTACCTCATCCAAGTATGCGGTCTCATCGTTGTTGGAGATGAGGCCCAGAACCACAGTATCATCAGCGAATTTGACGATAGATGTGGAGCTGTGAGAGGACACGCAGTCATGCGTGTAGAGAGAGTAGAGCAGTACTATCTGTTTGACTGACCAATGGCAGACAGGGAGTGTTCTCTGTTTATTTTTTGTTTCATACATTTTCTGTCATCCTGATGAGCCCAGCCTGTGAGAAGGTAATTCATTTACTTTTTTATTTTTTAAACAGATTTATCAAGTGTTTAGAGAGGGCAGATTGGACAAGCTTGCATCAGGTTTGCAAATCCTGAGCACAACACTCCATCATGCATCCGATTTAATAGTAATTCAAAGACAGTATGAGGGGGAATAATAACTCTGAATACAAACTCCAGCTTATTGGGTTTGAGCAGTGTTGGGAATAAATACAGTATCTGACACTATAATAACAGAAACTGGGGGGAAATGAAGAAAATCTGAAAGGAGACCATTTTTGAGAACATATCCTTATGCCAATAAAACCATCAAACTCCAACCTGCATTTCTAAAGAAAACAGACGAGCCCTACCCCATCTGTAGTGCTTCTAAAGCAAGCTGCAATGAACATAAAGGGTTAGACATCATAAACATGACTAATGTTACTGGCACATGTGACTGCTATCATTTAATAGATGTATTAATCAGCGGCCATGTTGAAACAGCCGTGCTGCTCAGATCATCTCTTGCCAATATAGCTGAACAAGTTCTTAACGAGTGATTCGTCAGTTCACCGTCAATCCTCTGAAGGACGCTGTGTACGTGATGGGGAAAGCACTAGGTTGATACTTATGTTTCATAATTGTTTTTCTGTTTTCATTTTGCTGACTGGGAGACTCCTATTTGACCTCTACAGACCTCTTTTAGTTGATACACGTAGCCATAAAATTTCACATCACATATCAAAGTGCTAATTGTCAGCCATATTTTATAACACACGCTGCTAATTGGCAATCAGAATAATATGACTCATCTATGTGCAAAAGCCTCAAATGCAAGTGAGTTCAAAGTTAGCCTTACTTTAGTTTGTATTATTTTATTTTATCCCCTTTACCTGTAGCTGTCACGTAACGAGTGACGCTGGAAGGAGCGTCACGAGGAAAGACAAGGTCAGGGTCCAAATTGCAGGTGAGGTGCTTTTAATAATAAAATAACAAACTACTACAAAACATAAACACTAGCAGTACACAGAAACACGAAAGCAGGATCCAAAACAGACATGGCAGACTATGAACAGAGTACAAACGACAATGCGACCAGACAGAGTGGAGGGAGAAGAGAGACTATATAGTCCTTGGTGATGAGGAACAGGTGCGGGTGTAATGATCGGACAGGTGTGTGCAATGAAACAGGTGTGCGATCAGGTGAGTGGAGTCCGGGAGGAAGGAAGATGGCGACCTCTGGTGGAGAAGGGCAGACCTGCAGCCTGGCCTCATGACAGATCCCTGCGGTGAGCCTGCAGAATTCCCCGGCGTGCTCCACGAAGGGGAGATCTCACCGGATAAGGGTGAGGAGGTGGGCGTCGAACTCCATCGCCGTGGACTCCAGCTTTCAGTTTGGTCGAGTCTTCTGTAACAGAACCCTGATCCAGGAAGTAAGGACAACGAGGGATTCAGAATAAACAGGTTCTTTCATGGTACAAATGAAATCAATAACAAAGTATTCAGCATTAACATTACTTTAAGACTTGATGAAAGCTAGAGCAAAACTGAATGCCTATAAAGAAACAGAAACAAAGGAGTAAAAGAGATGATTAATGAACCAGAGGTGAAAAGACTAAAGGATGATTAGCTAATGAAAGGAAACAAGAACAGGAAAAACCAAATAAGGGCAAAACAGGAACTAACAACAAATCGACACGTAACACCTATTTAGTTGAACATCCTCACCTTGTTAGCAACCCTACTTTAGTTCAAGCCTGTTCAGTTCTCCTTTGTCTAGTATTGTGTATGTTGATGTTATATGTGTGTCTCCTTCTTGCCTGCTTTGAATTGCCCCCTGTGTGGATTCATTAAAGACTGTTTACCTTTATCTTCTTCATTGTGTATGTTTGTTAGACCATGTTACGTGACAATAATATTTTAAAAGATTGATTCAATTGTTAACATTTTATAAATTCATCTCATTGGACACCATCTTTATGCTAAATTTGTACTGAATCATAAAACGCAGAATACAGGAGAAAAAATAAAATAGGACACATAGAATTCAGGAGGAAATAAAAGGGGTTTCATGTGGCCCTCAGGTAAAAGGTATCTTAATGAACGAAGTTATGTTACATCAAAGTTACTTCATTCTCAAGGTCAAACAACCTTGTGGAAAACATTTCCTTCCCTATTAATGGTAAATTAATACAATGACAAATATCAATATTGTATTATGTTGAAAAAAATATTGTAGAATTTTTAAATATATTTTAAATAATAATAATCAAAATTATTGTGAGAAATCATTAACATTTATTAAAACATGATATCAAGATGATGATTAAAGTAAAGTTTAAAAAAGTCACAGTGTTTATATATTATTATATATTATATATATATATATATATTATATATTATATATATATGCAACCCCAAATCAGAAAAAGTTAGGACATTTCATAAAATGCAGTGAAATCAAGAATCTGTGATTTGTTAATTATCACTAACTTTAATTTAACTGACAAACGAAAGTATTTCCAATGTTTTCACTGACCAAATGTACTTTGTAAATATAAAAAAATTGAATGTTTTTGATATATGTGTGTGTGTGTGTGTGTATATATATATATATATATTATAGTGAAGGAAACGTTAATCTTACTTAATTTTCCTTGCAGGCATTACATTTGAATGCTTTAGAGAATGAAATGTGCCAACAAATTGTGTGTTGTAATAACGGATACATATGGACAAGAGAGCTGTCTGAATTTAAAAATAAGCACAACAACCCATGACTTGAGTAACAAGCTCAAGTCATCAAAAAACAAATTTGTTTTGCCAGCGACACATACACACACACACACACACTGAGGAGGTTTGCTGAATTGCACATATGAAGAACCAATCATACTGAAGAAAAATGATTATTGTCATGTTACCTTTGCCATGCACTATATAAACTGTTATATTCTTCTTGTTAGGGGGATTCTCTGTGAATGGTATGAGATCCTACTGGCCTTGATTAAAGCATATTTAAAGGAGTGGAGGTCTGGAGGTCTGGAGTCTGTCTGTTACTGCTGCACAGCAGGTTAAGTCAAGTAGTCAAATCAAGCAGGCTTTTATTTTCATTTCAGCCATATACAGTATAGTACACTGTGAAATGAATCAACATTCCTACGGGACCAAGGTGTTATGCAGAATGACATAAATCAAAAACAATAACACAACACAAGAGATAGCAGCATATATGAACATTAAAATATATATATATAAATTAAAAAAGTCAATACAAGAGTGCAGAAACACAAAGTACTGAAACCTACATAAAGTGCACTTTTGTGCATTTAGAGCAAAACAATACAGGACACTGAGGAAAACATTCATTACAACAGTACAGTTGTAGCTTTACAAACAAAAATTAAGATATTGAGAAAAAAATGTGCTTTTTGCGCAAAAAAAAAAAAAAAAGTAATTAATAAAAAAAATATAAACTGCAAAAAAGCAATGATTTTGCAACACATATATTTTTTAATTGCCCTTCTTTTAAAAAAATCAATTATCTTTAAAAATAATTCACAAAACAGTCGCCTCTGGTAACAAATGTATGAAGATAACACGAAAGCATAGAATTAAAGCACTACATGTTGTTGCTCCAAACTCACTTTATAATGTTAGTTAAATGTTTGAAATAACCTCAATACCTTAATTTTCATTTTGAGGGGTGAGAACCAGTGACATTTTTGGTGAAATGGAGATATATGCATCAAATGAAAGCTCTTAATGAGCTCTTTCTACTGGTAAAAGTACTGTCATCAATGAGTGTACAAATTTGTATTATAAACAATTGAAATCAATACACAAAGTCAGATCAAACAATGGTAAAATGTTTGTTTTGGCTATCCTGTAAAGTTGGTGAAATGTCACTTACGCCCTTCTGGTTCTCACCCCTTCTTTACAATGCGTTGTTATTGAGTACAAATAAATTAAGTTCATTCACTGAACATGTGACAGCAGGGACTCTTGAGGTTAACAAATATCAGTTAAAGGGTGTTGTTTATGTGCGGCTATAACACAATTAACAAACAACTCATTGAATAATATGAAAGATTTGTGCAAATTGAAAAACTCGTCACTACAAATAGTGGGTGATGCTTGTCATGAATTTAACTACTTACTGGTAACTTAAATAGTCACTATTGGAAACAATAATTGGTTTTACTTGCAGTATCACAGTAATATTTTTGTTTCTTTAAATACTGATAAAATGAACCACACAAAGGTTTCTGATGTCAAGAACCACATGAGAGCTGGACTGAATCACGCAAAGACAAATATTTATTGTTTAATATTGTAAAACGACAACCAAAATGAACTGTTTTGGATTTGAAATAATAATTTTTAGTAAACATGGCATGAATGGGTTAACAGCAGTACAGTGAGGACAGTGTCTTGAAAACTATTGATTTTTCATACTATGATATTTATACTGACTATGTTTTGTATGACCATATTTATTTGCATGCAGTAACAAATTAGACATAATTTGGACTGTAATTTGGCACTGATATTTGATTTATGTAGTTCAGTGATACAGATATAGAAAAAAAATGCACAAAAACACCAAAGATATATAATCAGACAGAAGCCACAGGAAAGAAGCCCTGGAGAACATAGAACTGAACAACAGATAAACACTGTTTGATACAGTACTTGTACATTAATCACATGCTAATTCTGTCTGTTTACTTTGGGATGTTGAAACTTGTAGTAGAGTTCTTCTATTATGCATGTTGGCATGTATGACTGCGCAGGTGATGGTCCTTTTCCAGTAATACTGTTGTTTTGTGATTGTTAGTTTGCTGAGAACATACGTGGAGTCATTTTGATGGATGGGAGCGCTGGTTGAGCCCTTTATGTAAGGCTCTTCGCCCACTTTCCACATGATATAGACATTGCCAAGTTTAGGGCTGGTGACCTCACACAACCAAGAGACGACAGGGTCTGTGTTGATATTCTGAGGTGTGTAAATGACAGCACTGGGTCTCTTTCCATCTGAATTGAAGAGAGTGATAAAGATTCATTATACAATCAAACAGAAGAATCAAACAATAGTGAATAACAATAGTTTAACAAGCCAGGTTTTAACAGTGTGTCTAAAGCATTTCAAATATGCTTGTATTTTCTGTCAGACACTACAATTATGTTCAAACTTTGATCATCTATGAATGCACACAGAGCCATAAAGTTGATTATTTGTATTGATTATTTACCTCCTTTATTGAAAAAGATCTCCTGCTTGATGTCTCTGTTGTTGTTTGTGTCATGAACTGTGCAGGTGACCATTTCACCATCAAACCATTTATTTGCATCAACAATGATGTTGTTGATTTTTATGAACTGTGAAGTGGCCAGAGAAAACTGTACAGTTCCCGTTACACTGATTACAGGTTTATTCTTCACTTTGCATGAAACTGAAGCTACTGTCACTGCCTTTGCATCTCCAGAAACAACAGCTTCCAAGACAACTTTACCATTGACAAATAATTCTCTCTCGATTGGTGGCTTCAGCTCCAGTGAGAATTTAGCTAAGAGTAGAAAAAAGAAATTAAACGTGTAAATTTTGATTTATAGAAGTGAGAGTGTAAGCTTATGAGCAAAACAAAATTAGATGACTTACCATTAAAGTTCTTAGTAACAGAAATAGGTTGTTGTTGGTGTGTGACCTCACAGGTATAGCAAGTATTTGTGTCCCATGTCTCTCTGCTGACTTTATAAAGACTGTACGCTGTGTAAAGACCTTCAGCGTTCTGTTCATACTCCAGTTTTGACAGTATAGAGATGTTGGTATCATTTTCTTTCCATTGTACAGTGAGGTGCTTGGGGTAGAAATCCTCAATAACACACATAACAAATGTACTTTTCTGAGTCGTTACAGGAACCAAACTCAGGGTTGGTTTTTGAGGAACCAAGCTCCGGGTTGTTGTTTGTGGATCCCCTGAAATTAAAACAATTCAGTTTTATAAATAATGAAACTACAGCACCACAAGTTATTTTTGCTTTGATTTAATTTCTCTTAAATCTTGATAAGACTGATTTCACATGACTTTTCTCCAGTTTTTACTTTAGGGTACTGGATGAAATCTGTCAGTTATTTCCACCTTGATCCATATTTTTGAAATCAACAGAATCAGGAGAAAACCCAGAGGCCGGCCAATAATGGGACATGATCATGTAATATTTTAAAGATGTAAATGTAAATGACAGTAGGCCCCAGCAGACTCTTGGCTGGCCTCTGGGTTTTCACCTGATTCTGTTCATATTATCTTTGAATCTTCTGTCACTGTCTGAAGATGACAGACTGAAGCAGCCGGCACAGGAGGGCAGCGTGAGACTTGTTGATCAGGCTTCCTCTGGCCGTGTGGAGGTCTACCATGATGGACAGTGGGGTTCAGTTTGTGATGACAGATGGAACCTGACTGAAGCGCAAGTGGTCTGTCGTCAGATGGGTTTTTCTGGAGCCAAAAATGCTACGTCCGGAGGACGTTTTCAAGCAGGTATGAACTCCTCAGCATAGTTTGATTGATGCACACTGGTCTATTTTTTTTTAACCCAAATTCTGTTGCTTTTTTGAGGCTGTGGTCAAATCTGGATGAAAAATGTGAAGTTTAATGGCTCGGAGAGCTCACTGTCTGAGTGCAGCTTCATTGGCTGGGGTGTTTCTGACTGCACACATGAAGAGGATGCAGGAGTCATCTGCGAGGCTGGTACGGCACAACACAGAAATTTAAGAAATCAGGATTAATCACTTCATTGCCCCTTTTGTAACTTTTGTATTATCATGTAATATTTTAAAGATGTAAATTTTAATGACAGTAGGCCCCAGTGTAACAAACATTGCACAAGGGGAAATGAAGTGATTAATCCTGATTTCTTAAGCTTGTGTGTTGTGCCTTACCAGCCTCACAGACGACTCCTGCATCCTCTTCATGTGTGCAGTCAGAAACACCCCAGCCCCTGAAGCTGCACTCAGACAGTGAGCTCTCCGGGCCATTACACTTCACGTTATCCATCCAGATTGGACCACAGCCTCAAAAAAATCAACAGAATTTGGGTAAAAAATAAATAGACCAGTGTGCATCAATCAAACTATGCTGAGGAGTTCATACCTGCTGGAAAACGTCCTCCGGACGTGGCTGTTATGGCTCCAGAAAAACCCATCTGACGACACACCACTTGTGCTCCAGCCTGGTCCCATCCATCATCACAAACTGAACCCCAACGTCCATTATGGTAGATCTCCACACGACCAGCTGAAGCCAGATCTCCAACAAGTCTCACGCTACCCTCCTGTGCCGGCTGCTTCAGTCTGTCATCTTCAGACAGTGACAGAAGATTCAAAGAGAAATTTTAATGAAAATTGCTTTAGAAAGTGTTCAAAACATTCAATAAAGTGTTTAACCTCAGCTAACTGTGCAATTGTTGCTGCAATAGACATGTTTGGTTGTAAAATTACAATACACTACTGAATAGATGATATTTCACATTAAAAAAAAAAGTTTGCAAATATATTTGTGACAATGTATTATACAAATATATTTTTATAAAACTCATGAAAAAAGTACAAGTACTACTGCAAGAAATGTATTTCAAATTTAAAAAGCAACGGTTTACCAACCAAACAGGGTTTGACTTTGTGCTGAAACAAGAAGAAACAGCAGAGGCCACAGAAGGTGCATGATTCTTTTCTTGCTGGAAATACTGGAGACAGCAGAGACGGAAACACAATTCACAGCTGAATTAGTTGCAAAACATCTCGTCATTAAACTACTTCAAATAATGACCAAATCAGGTCAAAAACTGTGAAGCTCAGATAAAACACTGTGTAATCAGATTTGAAGACAACTAAAATGTTTATTTACAAAAAAAGCTAAATTGAAAGTTTCACTACTGCAACAGGCATTTAAGAACGATCTGTCTGTCAGCATATCTGAGCTAACAAAAATCCATTCTTCAGCAAAGTCTTACTACAAACTCTGCTTTTCTATCCTTTCTGCTTCAGATCCTCTTTGTGTGGACACACACAGGAAGAATGAGACACACATACACACACTCGCACACACACAGAGACAGACTTCAGTCTCCTTCACAGTTTATTGGTCAGATACACAGTTTGTACTCATCTTATGCATATTCATTGATTTTGGAATAAAAACTCTCATATTTGATTGGATAAACAAATGAACAGATTATCTTAAGGCCTCCTACTTCAGTTTACCATTTATGTAGATTGTTTTACTTTTTTTCAAGGCCAAATTTGTCAACTGTTAGGTGAATATCATAAGGGAGGATGAACACAGCAAACTCATGCACATACAGAGGAAATATTACTTTTAAATTGAAAGCTACAATTAAGGCCAACGATATAAGAGCCTGATGGGAATTTGGTATCAAGTTAAGGCACTTAATATCCTTGCAGTTATGCAAATGAGATCAGTCAAACTAAATTCACAAAACACAGAAAGTAAATGTGATGAGCTCACATTGCACCCCTTTACCTTACTTACTTTAGACTTGTGTGCCTCTAGAGGCTTACGTTCTGCAAGTGAGTGTTGCTTTATTGTGTCATCCCGAAGAGGCACAAAATCACTTTCACGGACTCTTAAATTAAATGTTCCCTTCTGGTGGAGTCCTTAACCATCTTCAAGAATTGGCTAAAAACACATCTCTCATCTTTATTTGACCCTATCTATTCTTTAAAAAATGCTAACTCTAGCTTTTCTAATCTGTTTGTATTCTATCTGTTTTTCTTTTTACTATACAGTTAACAAAAACAAAAAGGCCTCTAACACTAGCTCTCTCTATTCTTTTCCTCTTCTATCTGTTTTCTATTTGTTTATTATATATTTAAAAAAACAAACAACAACAAAAAAAAAAACCTTGCTACATGTACTGCATTAAGCTGAGACATGTTATAGCACGTATTGCATATATTGCTCTTCTGTTGATTTTGATTGCTTTCATTGTCCTCATTTGTAAGTCGCTTTGGATACAAGCATCTGCTAAATGTAAATGTAAACATAGTGTAGTACTTGTTCATTTCCAAGCTAAACACGCAGTGTTGTTTGGTGGATTTGTTCCAATATGGCAGGGTAAAAGAAAGGATACAAATGTAGAGAAAGTAAAAGAGAAAGTTTCTGATCAAAGTTATCAGTAGATGGCAGTAATGCATAATTGAAGTATGTAGTATGCCAATAAAAAGAAAGAACTGTGTGTCAGCCAGGCAAGCACACTGGGTCACAATGCAGGCATAATGTTGTCATTGATAAATTGAAATTTATTTTAGATTTCTTCAAATGTCAATCAAAACGCTTCTAATGAAGAAATATAATTGTAACTGAAAAAGGAACATGTTAGTAATCATTTGTATTAGTAACATGACATAAAATGCACAGAAACAAATATCTGCAGGGTTTTTTTCTTTTCTTTTTTCAGTACCAACATTTCAGAAGTCAGCACTAACACCAGATACATTTACAGATTATTGGTAACAATTTTGGTACCATAGCAAAAACTAATATTGTATTTATTGTATAACACTGTAGAACAAAATGTCTATGTATTGTCAGTCTACATTTATCACAGCCCTTATTTCACTCATGAATTGAAAAAAAGAAGAAAAAAAAAAAAACATAGGAAAAACTTGAGGGAACCCCTGGCAAATTACTCTTCCAGGTTTTGTACCCGTACCACTTCACTGAAACTATATTCAACTATTTTATTAAAAAAAAAATAATAATAAATAAATAAATATATATATATATACATATACATACATATACACATACACATATATAAAGAAAATAAAGAAAATAATCCACTAAAACAGCATGTAGCCTTCAGATATTTTTAAATTAAGTAAACATTCCTTTAAAAAAAAGTCCAGTGAAAAGCTAGTAATATAATAAAGAATAAAGAAACACAAAACAATCAGAGTCACAGCTGTTTGTCCCTGTTGCTAGATAACAACTATGCTGGAGATGGCAAAATGAATGGACACTTCATTTTTGTACTACGGATTTTGAAAATTTAGATTAGTCTCCAATGTGCCAATACAGAACGGCACATGCATCGATTTGTCATTACTGTAATGCAAAGGGTTGAAAAGAATGCGAGAATCAATTTCTTAAACCAAAAATAAGATAAATTATCTCTATTCACAGCACGTCCGTTAGGCTTATCAGGAAAGTAGGTGAGTAAACACACAAACACACAGTTTGATCAATTCATACGCCATTAATAGCAGCTCATTTCTTTGACCTAGTATGATTGTGTTCACATCAGATGTGATCCGTACTGGAGTTTGCAATAACCATACCCCAGACCATCCTTTTTAGTGGACATGGTTACAGTTTGCAGGCGGACACCTAAGTCCAGAAAACAGTGTTCACATTATCCCAAACAAATCCAGGTGCACACCAAAAAGTGCTAGGGTGAAAGCCTGCTTAGTCCCATTTTGTCCCATTTTAGTCATTGCAATTTTGGATTCAATCTCACAATTAAATACGTTTGTCACTCCTGAAACGTTGTGAATTCGTTTTAAAGAGCAGTTGCTAGTTTTGGGCAGAAGTAGGTTCTGAACTCTTGCGAAAAGTTCTATTATAATAAGTCTTCACTGTGCAATTAATCTCTTAAATTTTATTGTGTTTATACTTTAAAAAAATAAAGGACACAACAGTGTGTAGAACAAAAAATTCTGGCATTTTGAGAAATGTTAAGCGGATTTGGACTTAACTTGTTATTGGGCATTGCGTTCACACGCTCAACAGATGTGTCCATGATTGGCTACAATGTTCAATGCTTCAAAAAACTTATGAATAGGAAAACTGGATTCTTTTCACAGAGTGCTTACAAAAATACTGAATGTACAGGGGTGTTTAAAAGAATCTGCCTATTGGTAGGTATTGAACTAACTCTGTACACTTTTAAAATGTCACTACTGACTTGAAGTACCTGAAGTACCAATACTTTTGACAATACTAGACACAGACAGCAATTCCTCTGTTATCCTCAGAACATTTCAACAGATTCTAACTAGTTCTTTGTTTCAGTAACCAGTCTGCTGGTTCCTAGCATTGCCTGGGAAAACTTTGCCAGTTACTTGAACCAGCTCATTCAGGTCTTATGTGCTGCACTGGCTGTGCACCTTGCATCATTGCCCCGGGACTAAGGTTTGATTTTGTAAATCAGCTTGACCAGTTTCTCATTGCATATTGGCTCAAAAAAACTATATTTTCAAGAATCGGACATCAATATAGCAATATAGACCAGATTTCTTGGAGCCCGCTCTGGCCTCTCCTTTAATGTTACAGTTTGGTCCCTTTGTTGGGGAGTCACAACTCTTCTCATCAGACTTCTGTCAGACTATTCAATTAACTGGTACAACTTTCAAATCATTGCACCAGAAGAACGGAAAGACGGTGTCAGTGAAGATGGTTGTGAATGTGTGTAAATGTGTGTTAGTTACAGGATCAGAGAAGGTCAGTGTTCCTCTGTCATAGTCCAGATCAACTCTCACCCTGTCCAGCCTCTGTTTAACAGAAACACCAAACCGCTCATCCAGTCCATACTGCACCCACCAGACCTCAGTGTTAAAGAAAACAGGTCCCTTCCTTTGGTTTGATGCTGTAGTTACTCCAAGACTCCAGTACAAACTCTCTTTGACCTCCACATCCCAGCAGTGTGTTCCGGAGTTAAAACCCTCTGAACCCAAAACACAGGCATACTCGTCAAATCTCTCTGGATTATCAGGAAATGGTTGACTGATCAAGCTCCATCTCAGACTGGTCAGATCATCAGACAGGATGAGATGTGGCTGAGCCGTGTTTGGATCCAGAATCACAGGAGCTGATGAGACACAATCAACAGCTGCTTTTATTCTTAAGTTTACATATTGATCAAGAGTGAACCCTATTTGCATCCCATGTAAACAGAAACTGATACTGACAAAAATGATCTGCTATATCAATGTAACTGTAAATATCATGTTCTCTTTTCATGGCTCATTTTGGTGTAGTAGCTCACCTAATTATTCACACATAATGCTAAATTTTATAAATCTTCCCCCATGTATCATTTCCAGTGTATGTATAATACCACAGATCTTTTCCAGACTCACTGTTCTGGACGATGTCCTGCATCTTCTTCCAGACTCTGAAGGGCAGGTTGCCCAAGTAACGTGGCACA
>JAUZSZ010000087.1:2016926-2029776 GCA_034780575.1 Labeobarbus marequensis
AGACACGTAAAGCTACAAAACAAAAAGAAAGAAAATAAATCACTACAAATATCTGCTTGTACTGACAAATCAAAATTCTAAAACATGCTCTGGGTTAAAAAAAATATTATAACAATAAAAATAAAAAGAGAGGATAGAAAAAATGTCCATCCTAAAAAAAAGAAGAAAAGAAAAAAAGAAAAGAAAAATACCCATTCACAATTAGATTTAGGCTGCAACTCTGAAACAATAGTCATGCTGAAATATCCAATAAAACAATAAACAATCAAGAAAAATTACTATACAGTCATAATGAGAACAGCTATAACAATAGTAGTAATTAACAGCTGAATATTTTTGAAAAAAAATAAAAATAAAAAAAAAAAACAAACAAAAAACCGAAAGTCCATAAATATATCTGGCAGATTATAGTGTAGGTAGAAACATTGCACCAGATCAGATTGTGAAACACGCATTAGTGCAGGGAGTTAGAGCAAGACAGAAATGGATTCAGCATTTCTGGAGGGAAAGTTTTGAAGGGAAAGTTTCCACACTACAGCAGAAATGATGGCGCTATGAAACAGGCTTTGCAGAAACTTTAGTGTAGAAGAATCTAGCTTACATTTCACATGTTTTGCCCTCTGAAGAGGTTCAGGCTTATTGCTCCATGGACAATGCGGGAAAGACACCAAAAACTACGCTGGTGTTGGTTTAAAACAACTGATGAAATAAAACAGACAAAACACATAGAATAGGAAAAGAACAAAACAAACATCATGTTCTTACGCTAGGTAGTGTTTTACACACTTCACAGAATGAAAGGTGTTGGTGCGTTACAGCTATTCAACTAAAATATATTAATATACACAAAAAGAAGCTCGAGCAACAGGGAGTGGGTGGAGCCTCTGGGAAGAGGGGGGTGGGCTGAGCGGTTGATTGACAGACAGGAGGGTGAGCGGCGAGGAAAATATTCATCAGTCTGTGTTACAGGTGTATAAAACACTCCAGAGAAAACCATTTCCAGACAAACGATCCATCGTTGGTGAAGGAATGAACGGATGAACGAAACAAATAAAAGGAGAGAGAGAGAAGTGAATGTGCAAAACTACACAAGAGGAAAAAGAAACGCATGAAATACAAAATCAACTAAAGAACACAAACTGTGTTTGTAAAGAGAGAAGTGAAAAGAGAAAGGTGAAAAAAACAGGAAAGGAGAATTTGTCGCCTCTTAAAGAGGCGCGTAGAAGTCCCTGGGGGGGTTGGTGGTGGGTGGGGCGTTCATGGAGGTGGGCAGGGTTTGTGTGGGGTGGGAGGGGCTCACAGAGGGCCGTGTCGCGCCTCGTATTTGGCCAGAATGTTCTTACAGCGGCCAAGTTCCTTCCGCAGGTCGGCCACTTCCTGTCTGAGCGCCGTGTTCTCTTTCTCCAGGAATCCTGCGCGGATGGCGATCTGGTTCTCTTTCAGCCGGCGAGCGTTCCTGGAGCGTTTGGCTGCGACGTTGTTCTTTCTGCGCCGTGCCCAGTATCTGTCATCCTGTGTAGAGATGGAGAGAGAGAAACGTGAAAAACGAGTTATCCGTTTGGAATTTCCGCTGGTGACAAAATTCCATGAAATATTCTATTCCGCAAAAATTCTCTAAAAACTAACAAACAAAATAAATTTCAAACACAAACAGTATAGGGGTCTTTTTTTTAATTTTCTGACATGTTTTTAGACAGATGTACAATATTTTTTGCCTACAGTCACATGACTCATGACTAACTCTCTGATTGGCTGCTCTCTGTTGTCCCTCTGTGCTTCAAGCTTCAGTGTTTGTGTTTACCTTCAAGTCCTCTGGAATGAAGACCTTGCGCGCCTTCTTGATCATGGGCTGCGGCTTCAACTCCTCTGCTGAGAATTTGCGCTTGCGTGGGTCGAAGATTTCCTGTCCCGGGACGCTGGAGAGGGCGAGGTCGGCGGGGTCGGGCTCGTACCTGACCGGAACCTGGATGGAGTCTGGATCTATGGGACTGGGTGTGTCACGTGAGGAGAGAACTGAGGGAGAAAGACCGAGACAGAGAAGAGAGAAAACCAATCAGGATTTGTTTACAAATGTTTATTATCATTATAGAAAGGAAACTTACTCAGCCAAAAAAAAAAAGTAGCATAATTAAAACATAATTAAAAATTAAAGCATTATTATAAAATGCTTACTATACCAGAGAAATTTATTTTAAAAAGTAAAAAAAGGATCAAGTTTTGTCCTGTTGATTTTTGGTTATGTGCATTACCACTAGACACATGAACCCACCTTATAGATGCACATATTTGTAAATATTTAAAAATTATATATATATATGTTAAAAAATCTAAATAATCATCTAAATAAGTAATAATGATAAATATAACATACTATAAAATAAATATTAGTTTTATAGTTGCTTGTAATATCCATTACAAAATAATAAAAATAATATTTATATATGTTAATAACAATATATATATATATATATATATATAACTTTATTGTTTTATAATAGAACTTATGAAAATGAATTATTTATATAATAGTTAAATATTTATATAATTGCTTTATAGTAGAATTTATGCTAGCAATTAATAATATAAATAATAATGTTACAAATAGAGTATTATTATTTGTATAATTGTATTTATATAAATAAACAATAATTATTATCATTATTAAATCATTATTTATTGTTTTGTAATATAATTTGTGCTATAAAATAATAATATGAATAATAATATGATTTTTGTATTATTTTATAAATACATTTACTTATATATAATAATGTAATATATTAATATAATCTAACTAAACTTATTGCCTTAAAAACACACTGCACACTGATGCAGTAAAGGCAACTACATGATTGATTTGAACAAATACGTCAAACACAAGAGCAAGTGATTGTGTGTTGTAAATGTGTGTGTTCGTTAGTGAAGGATTAGAAGATCAAATTAAACTCTTGACTGATTTAAGGGTCATTAAACAGGAGCAGAGAGCCAGGAGCTGGCAAATGTCCACATACGCAATCACATACACACATATACACACACACACACACACACACACACACACACACACACACATACACAATCCTAATGAAACACACAATAGCACAACTTTAACTGCACATAACGCAGACACTTGCAGTCACACAACCAGAATATATAGTTAAACTCAAAATCTGCTTGTCCTTCATGAGCCGCAGCAGCGTGAATATTAGGAGCTGTACAGAAACACACAGCAGGGGTCAGAGGTCACAGCTGTAAGCAATGGGAGGTTTTGTCATGACCCAGATTGCTGCTTAAACCTAACAAAGCTCTCTCTCTCTCTCTCTGTATGTGTGTGTGTGTGTGTGTGTGTGTGTGTGTGTTTCCCTACCAGATTATAAACAAGACAGTAAATTATGAACGACTTTATCTAAACTGACCCGATCAAGACTCGCTTTATGACGGTCAAGCGGCCAACTCAGGACTTTTTTTTATTATTATTGTTTAAAAAAGTATAATAAAGTAATATAATCTCTAATTATTATACATATAATAATATATGTATTATTATGTACTATAAATAACACTATATTACTATATTTATGTTATTAATATAATAATTAGTCATCATTTGCAATCATTCAGGATTATCTATCTATAGCAAACAGAATAAAGAGAATACATACAGAGAAAGATTAGATTTGGCTACGATTAGTCATTATTTCAATACTTCACCTGCAAGCAACAGAAAGTAAACAGTCACTCGATTGTTTAATGGTTTAATTGATAGTAGAAAAGCCTGTGAAATAAATTGTGTGTATTTCTAGATCTTCCAATCCAGACGTATTCCTGTATAACAGCTTTCCACACGACGGTGTCTGAATAAACCTCACGAGAGTCTCTATCTCTATCTAAATTTTACGTGATATTAGTCATTTTCAATATTATTTAGGGCAGATAGGGTGGATAGTATGCACACTGGGACGCAGGCTCAGTCTGTTCAGAGCGTCTGATCTGGGCCTGAGAGGTGGAGGTCTGCTGGCCAATCATCTGTCCGGAGTGGTGGGCGGAGTCTGAGCGCTGACTTAATGAGAGCATGAGTGAGAGAGAGTGAGTGAGCAAGTGCTGGGCGGCAGAGCGTTCAGGGGTGTGATCGTGACCGTCCTATGAACCCTGGCCTTCACTTCCTTAAACACACACATTCACTTACGGAGGGAAGGGAGGCGTCTGCGCTCGGGGAAGTGGACGGCTGCAGGAAAAAGACGACCTAACAAGCTCTATTTTAACCAGTGATAAGAGCACTGATAAGAGGTGAAACGAGCCGCGAGCGGCAGATGTCAGCGAATATATATCTGCCATAAAATGAGCAGCTATTAATATCTGAATGTCACCGAATTGGCAAGCAAGTGCTGTTTACTGTACAGAAACACCTCAAGCACACGAAAAAGAGATGTAAAAATATATGTATAATAAAAGTAAATTTACAATATGAAGGAAATTAAGGCAAAAAAATGTAAGAACAATGTTAATAATAATAATAATAAAATTCAAAACAGTATGGTATGTCTCTCTATCCAAATATTATATAATAATAATAATAATAATAATAATAAGACAAATATAATGCAATAAAATACAAAAAAAGTCACTTGAGTGTCCAATTATTATTTTAGGATCAACTTACGAATATATATAGTTTTTATTAATATTATTAATAATTTTAAACATATATTTTCTGTTTTAATTTTAGTTAAGGCTTCAGTCATTTTGTTGTGAGCTTTTGTCATTTTTAGTAGTTTTTTATATATAATGTCTGTCATTTTTAATTGATTTTTATTTCAGTCTTAATTTGAGCACATCGAGTTAAACAGAAAAAAGAGAGAAATATTGCCTTGATAACTAGCTAATATAAGATATATATATATATATATACACATACATTATATATATATATATTTTTTTTTTCAAGAAACAAATGTTTTTTTTTTTATTTTAATACAATTTTAATCTTTTTTATTTAAATTTTTCATCTTTAGTAATTTTGATTAAAATGAGAAATGTTGGCAAAGAAATATAAAATTGATTTTATTTTAGTTAGACTATAATAACCCTGGTGTCCAAATACGTTTCTGGGTTCAGTAAGTGTTTTCACTTATTCTAAATTTACAAGAAACTCACTAAAACATTCTTTGTATTCAGTTTCATTTAAATTTGTGGCTTAAAACTGTTATGGAGAGTTTTAAAGAGCAGCAGAGAGCAGATAAGGGGCACTAATAGGATTTAGCGCGAGGAGCAGCTTTCCATTGGCAGTGTTCTTCTGGACTGCTCCACGGTCCAGGAATTCTGATCTTTCCTGAAAACACAAAATCCCTCTGAAGCCGCCAGCAGTGAGGAACAGCATCGGGAAGCTTGGTTTATTTGCGTCAGTCTGTTTGTTGGAAAGAAATACCTGATTCCTTTGAGTCAACAGCAGTGAGTAACTCAAACACACAAATATATCTGTGCTTACTTTTGTTTATATGCAGTTTTTTTCAAAGATACATTACTACTGTTAAAAACAACCTTTTTTTGCTTTTGAATGTTGCAGTTACAAGATTGACCAGCAGGGGCTGAACTACACTACAATTTAAAAGTTTAAGATTTTTCAAATAAATACTGCCCTTTTGAACTTCCTATTCATCAAAAAAAAATCCTGAAAAATAAAATGTATTATGTAACTGTTTTTAACATCGGTAACAATCAGAAATGTTTCTGTCTGAAGATTCAGGGACATTTGAAACCAATTCCCAAGCCATCAATGAGCAAACAAGAAAACTTTCAGCTGTCTCAAGGTTGATATGAAAAGAGTTTCAGGGTGTTCGTGAGAGTGGACGAGGCTACAGGGCAATGAGAAATAGATTGTGACGACGACAGTGAGAGACAGAGAGGGAGAGACTGCATTTAATCTCACAGTCTTTTATATTTAATACCCGCCAGGTTCTTTTGTTCTCCCTTTGATCTTTTCCTGCCAAGATTTATTGCGATACACCAACAAAGCACAAAATCAACAAAATAAAATAATCAATGAAATGCGTGACTTGACAGCTTATTCCACATCAAATCAGTACATTATAATAACTTCTGAAGGATCATGTGACACTGAAGACTGGAGTAATGATGCTGAAAATTCAGCTTTGCTCACAGAAATAAATTACATTTTAAATTATATTGACATATAAAATAGATATTTTATATAGTAATAATATTTCACAATTTTACTGATATTTTTAATCAAATAAATGTAGCCTTGGTGAGCAGAAGAGCCTTTCTGGAGGCATCAGGACATTGTTTCTGCCCTCTGCCCTCAGTGTTTGTTTATTATCACAACTAACGTCACTGTCTCAATCCATTCTGGTGCTCAGAGCTGATGAATAACCTCCACTCGTCCTCTTTTCGCTCTGCTATCTACTGCTAACAGTACATAAACACTAGTCCTCTCCGATCTCTCACGCACAGAGAGAGCGAAGTCCGCTGCTGACTGCGGCTCACAGAGACAGAGCAAGCTGAAGAGCGACAGACGTGTTGAGCAGAACTGCAGCTGGATACTGTACAGAAAGCACAACCTTTCAGAAGTGAATTATTTAACTGTGAATCTGATTGGAGGTAGTGAAATGATGCAGAATAGTAATTTACATTTGCTTTCAAGGAAAGAAAATCGAAAAAAACTGACATAAATGCAAGCAACTGCTGTAAACGCAGAATTTAGTAATGCATCTATTCACTAGCATGTTCATTCACTCCCTTATAAAAATAGCTTTGAATTAATTAGTTTTAGTTAATACATTTATTCAAAATGCCATCAAATCTATATAATATTAGTACATTATATTACATAACACATTTTAGGAATATTTAATATTTTAAAATATAATTTTTTTATTAAGGTCTCTGAAAACGATGTGGCAAAATGTGTAAACGTTGCTTAATTTACAAAGATTATTTAATTTAATTAAATTTTCATTGCATGAACCATGGTTGAAGAACAATAATTAATCCCAGAACAAATGTAATTAATGTCATTATATGTAAATTATATACTATTAAATACATCTAATATTACAACATATAATATATTCCAAATTAAATTATTGTAAAAAAAATATTTACATTTACTATTTAAAAAAAATGTTATCAGAAAATGTGGCAAAAAGCTTCAAAACTCGCTTCATTTCCAAGGATTATTTAATTTATATAATTAAATGAACCTTTATTTTATAAACCATGGAGGTGGAAGAATAATTATTTTCACATAATTAATGTATTAATATTTATAAATTAATTTATTAAATTATTAATATGTAAATATATTTTAATAAATATTAAATACATACAGTATTCAAATATTTTAATGTATTTAAATATAATTGTTTTATTTGAATAAAAATATATTTAATAAAATAATAATATTTAAAATTAATTTATTAAATTATTAATATGTAAACATTTTAATAAATATTAAATACATGTAGTATTCAAATATTTTAATGTACTTAAATATAACTGTATTATTTGAATATTACAATATATTTAATATTACTAATATCGGACAAAATATTCTTAAGTTCTGAAAATAAATAGTTGCATTGCTCTTCATTTCCCAAATGTTTAGGCTACAGCAAATGAAAGAAAAATGAGTCAATATGAATTATGCAGTTATTTGTGTGTGAATTGCAATTCAGTAAATCCTCTTGTCAATTTAGGCTCATTCAGATACAAGTCGAGAATCAAAAAGAGCCGTTTCTAAAATTAAACTGAATTTTGCTCAACCCAGCAGCAAGTGACTCTGCAGCCTACATCTCAAAACACAAGCTCTGTTGTGAAAACACTTTTATCTGTGTCTCTCTCTCTCTTTCCCTCCTGTGTTTTCTGCTCAAGCGTCGCGTCAGTGGCCGCACGTGAATCGGCACGACGCGGGCAATGTGAGTCTCATTGAGAACATAATGTACTTCTGCTGCGAGAAACACAGTCAGATGCACGCGCACAGGTGGGAGGGGGCGCGGGGGGCGTGTCAGAGAGCGAGGGGCGGGCCTAATCAGAACGCTGGAGAGGAATATGGGAGGGGCGTGTCGTTCTCTCTCGCTCTCTCTCTCTCTGAGCAGCGCGGCACACGCGGACGCATGTGTTGATCACATGGCGGCGCACGCTGTTTTGGGTAAGCGCTGGTTTCACGTGAGCCGAAATGCGCGGAACGGAGCCTGAACAGCCCGTCTAGACAGAACACACACACACACACACACACACACACACACACACACACACACACACACACGTAAACGCGCATGCAGAAATGTAAATGCGCATTGAAGACTCACAGTGAAGCGATCCTGACGCGCGAGAGGTGAGACCGCGGTCAGACGCTTGTAGAATTACAGAGACCCGTCAAATAAAAGCAGGCGCAGGGTTACGGTACACTACACTTTCATTCCCCTGAAGTGGCTGTAAAGTCTGCAGGTTGTTGTAAATCCTGGCAGACAAATATTCCCAACTGCTTTCAGACGCACCTTGTCCAAAACATCAGTGGATGAATGTCCTGGCAAAACATGCCAGGGTCAATATTTCACCAAGTAATGTCATGGATATTTACACACATGATGTGGAATGCTACGGAAAACTTTGATGATATTAAAAATAATAGTTTGAAATGACATTTACAAAAATGATTTAATTTATGCATAAAATTAAATTTAACTTTCCTTTTATGCTGGAAGAATTCATTTCCCAGAATTTATTCAGAAAATCATGTTTTAAATACAAAATTATGATTCAATTTTAATAAATTAATTACTTTTTATTTTATTTTAATTAAATATACAACATATTGACAATATTTTTGAATAAAAGAAATTCTTATCAAGTTTTTAGAAGTTTTAATGTCTTTTGAGATTATTCTTTTCACTTTTTAATCATTTTAATCACTCAAAGTCCAGATTTAATAAATCATTACTCTTAAATATTATGTTAAATGATCAACTTCTCTCTTAACATTAAAAATGCCAATAAACTGTTATAGAAATATATTCCTACATATATGAAATTAATCTCATGAAACCTGTCGAAACAAGTTATATTTCACTGTTAAATTATATTTTATTATTACAAATGATATAAATTTGTGATAATTAATTATATAAATTTGTAGATTTAAAAAAAACACCCTTAGGATGTTACATATTGCAAAAATTACATAAATAAATAAAATTATTGTAATTGTATATTAGTTACCTTGGTAGCATTTACTGTACTTTTAATTTAAGCTCATTTATGCTTGCTTGCGTATTTATTTATTAATACTGTTTTAAAGGATGTTTTCATTATAATTCAGTAATGAGAATTTAGGATGAAAATGTGATTAATTATTATTGTTGCAATACAAAAAATTGTAATGGTCATGAAAAAATGCTTAATTTTTTATGCAAAATACTATTATTTTTACTCATTTTGATTTTGGGGAATAAATGGACCATGTTTTGTGAGATTTACACAAATAATCCCCATTCATGTATGTAGGAGTGTGTTGGGTGTGTTTGTCATTGTTCATCCATGCGTGCTTAAATACCTGCATTACTAACATCCATAAACTGTTGTAGTTGTAGTTTGGTGTGTTAAAAGGAGGAATGTCACATTCATGTCTCTATAGGGTTTCAACCTAGCCATAAAACATATATGATTTAATGCACTAACTGCATTTACGCAAATTAAAGGTGTGACGCATGTTGTTGGAAATTTGTCTAATTTCACTTGACAGGTTTAATGGCTGTAAAAGTGTGAAAGTCACTGGTTCATGAAGGCATGCATGATCAATGTGACGGATGACTCTGACGGCTCCTCAGGTGCGTTTGGCTAGAGCTGTCAGTCACGCTTGGCTGAGTAACAAAACACACATCAAGCATGTGCTGTGATACATGCTGCACTAGTGCAGCAAACACCATCACTACTTTTTGTTTATTTTTATGATTAAAAAAATGAATGTAATGCCTGTAATGCACCAATGTGCATGTGGAAACTGTTCTTTTTTCTTTTTTTTTGGAAAAATGTGTCACAATCATAATACACGTCCCAATATAAACAATATATTTATGTCATTTATACAGAATGAATTTAAACAATACATCATAATACATAATAAACAGATTTAATATAAAATGCATATACTATTAAATAATAATAATTTTAAATAATATGTATTATGCATTATACAGTATTATACAATTGATTGTACTTTACAAAAATACATAATTGTATTTTTAAATGTATTTTTTTTAAATATTTACATTTCATTATTTTTTAAATATTAAAATATCTAATAAAATATTGATCAAATTAAATACATATACTATCAAACAGCTATTAAAATACATACTTATATATATTTGTATTTGAAACACTTACATTTATAATATTATTTGAATATTTACAAAATATTTATATTATTAAGTACATATAATATTAAATAACACGTCAATATATTATATGTATATATATAAAAATATATATATAATATAAATATAAATATTATTTTAATAAATATATAAAAATAAAAATTATTTGTATTTAAAATATGTACGTGTAGTTCTAAGAATATACAAAATATTGAGATTAAAATACAATATATTTTTACGTTTTTCAAAACAATGTGGCAAATATTTGCTACAACAAATATTACACTAGTGCAGCAAAAACCATTACTAAACTTTTTTTATTTCATTGTTTAAAAAAAAAAAATGCTATTTTTACGCCTGTCACTGTGTAATGCACTAATGCATCAGTATGAACTGCACCATGTGCATGTGCAAATCATCTATGGTTTTTCTTACAAAATCTGTGCAGTGTCAAATGAATTCAAATGCACATTCTTCCTGTTTTCCTCTGCAGCCTCTAGTGAAAAACAGGTTTGAATTGATCTGAAAGGCGGCAGAGATAAAGCTTCCAACATGGCTGCGAGTGCAACATGATCCGCAAACACCTGACCACATGGCCTTCAACCAAACACACAGTAGCCACCGCTGAGCGAAATCCAAGGAATCCGACGACAGACGCTTGAGTTTTGGGTTATTACGTTGGAGAATCTTTAAAGGTGTTTTCTTGACAGAAAACATTGATAATTAACCAAAGTGACATGCAGAAGATGATTCACTCTTATAAAATAACGGTTCTTTATTTGCACCGATGGTTCAGGTTCCATGAGGAACCTTTAACATCCGTGGAACCTTTTCATTCCACAGAAGGTTCTGTAGATTCTAAATAAGTTCTTTTTTAGAACTGTTCACTGAAAGGTTCTTTTTGGAACCCAAAGTGGATCTTCTATGGAAAACCCGATATTTTTAAGAGATCAGATTTCGGGTGTCATTTCGAGGCTGGGGTCGGTACCTGCTCTGCTGGGACTCTGGAGGCAGTTCTGGCCCACAATCCCGGAATGAACGGACGCGGCCGTCCGGTTACTGAGATCCACCACCGAAGGTGTGGGCGGGGCGGAGGGCGGCTGCTGCTGCTGCTGCTGCTGCTGCTGCTGCTGCTGCTGCAGGGGCTGCTGGGAACGCTGGCTCTGCTCGCTCCCAGGGTTGGCGGGAATATTGTTCTCCAACAGAAACTCCTCTAAATCCATATACTCTAGCTGGAAGTTGTCGCCATCGTACGGCAGGGTCTTGTCCCACAGCGTCGGGCCCAAGAAGGCGGACTGAGGAGTGTTGAGAGCATTTCCATCCTCTTCCAACTTCTTCTCCTTCTCTTTCTCTTTCCCAAACCCTGAAGGAACAAGATGGAGGCATTATTGTCACTGTCCAGGCAAAAAAAATCACACACACACACACACACACACACACACACACACACACACACATACACATACACATACACACACATATACACACACATATACATATACACCTATCTATCTATCTATCTATCTATCTATATATATATATCTATATGTAAATTTTCTATATATATATATATCTAAAATGTAAATTTTTCTCAATTTCACAATTAAAAGAAATCTTAATAAAATGCTTTTTTATGTAAAATATTATTGTTTATTTATTATACATGTGTTGTCCCAAACCAACATCTAATTTATGTAGATTTTAATAACAAAAAAGTTATGCAGTAATGAGAATTTGGAGAAAATGTACATTTCACAATGCAAAAAATCTTTATGAAAATATGCTTTTTCCATGCATAATATTTTATTTTATTTTCCCCCAAAACAGTATGACTTAATTTTTTCTGTTAAACACTAAAGAAGGAATTTTGAGCTATATTCAGGCACTTATTTTTCATATAACAATAGTTGCAGCTCAAGTCCCATAAAAAGCACCACAGAAGTATCAAAATTTGATTAAGTTTAAATCATTTTACACACAGAGTTTTTTATAGTGTGCACTGTTCCATCGCATCTTAAAAGTGGCCCATAACACATTGTTGCACTCTATTCAAGGTCTTCTGAAGTCATTGAACAGCGCAGTATTTTTTACCAGCTGTTACTTTTCTGGAGCTTTTTGTGATTTTGGTGCTCAGCCCTGGAAAAGAGTGGCTATTTATCAGCACTTCTCCAGAGAAGAAAGTAAGTACAGTATAAGAAAGAATGACACCAGAGTGAAGAAACCTGGTGAACCGATCCAAAAATGCAACCAAATCAACATATTTATTGTGCACACTGAAAAAAAAAACAGCATGCATATGTTATATCTTGCCAATGCATGGCCTGCATATACATGCATCCAAAGATAAAACAGCTTATCATTTATACTATAAACGTGTGATGAGGATTGAGGTAGCACAAAAACAATCAGAGCCTCTCAATGGCGCCCTCTATAGGGAACAAATACAAATCCTCTCC
>JAUZSZ010000087.1:2910835-2922181 GCA_034780575.1 Labeobarbus marequensis
ACAGAGATCTGATCTGATCATCATCCAGTCTGTCTGGAATGACATGAAGAAACAGAACAAACTGAGACAGACTCAATACTAGTGTTGTAATCATTCTGGCCTCCGCTGCATGTGGGCTCTGTATTATGCTCTCACTTGTATGGTTTGGCGCAGGTGTTTGACTCTCTCTGTTTTCAGCAGGCGTCTGATCAGGAAGCCCTTCACGATGGCAGTGAGGTGACACATCGCCCTCTGCTGCTCGGCTGTTAAAACCTGCGAAATTTATAAACCGTGAGGGTCCAATAAAACTGGACTTTTCTCATACTCTTTATAGAAGCTTGTTTTACTCTGCAGGGACTATTTTATAGTGTTAAAGCACATTAAAATCCACCTGGCTCAGCCTGTTTCTCTTTCCAGTGCTGTGATTTAGGCCTCTCATATAAAAGGGAGTCTGTATTGAAGGTGATACCACATCTGAACCGGTTGAAGGGAAACCTAAAAGGTAAAAATACAGACAGATATGCATATATACCATAGTGCATGTACCATAATAAGAGTTTAACCAAAAATGACAATTACATCATCATTTACTCATGTTGCTAAACTCCAAAAAAGAACCAAAAAAGTTCCAAAAAGAGCTAAAAGCATTTGTGTATTTTCAATTGAATGTTATATTTTGGTGTTATTTTGGCCCATGTATATACTATTATAGCTTTTATTCACATTTTGAAGTAGCTTTTATTTTTCTATTTGAAATTTAAGGTTTACTGTATGCTTTAGCAAAAGCACATATCAAATGGTTTATGTTAACCTTTTTATTCGTTAACCTTTTTTTAACCTTTTTATTTTTATTCATTATATATATATAAAATTCTATATAGCTTTAATTTTTATTTCAGTTTTAGTAATTTTAGTACTTTTCGATTTCGATTTATTTACTTATTTTACTTTTATTATGTTTCCAAAATTTTTTATTTTAATTAAGAATAACAACACTGTTTTGAACCGAATGCAGAATTTCAGTTCCTCACACAACACTCTTGTATAACTTGGGAAGACCTGAAATGCAGATAATGTGTCATAAGGACCATTTTTAAGATGCTTTTATGGTCTTTTTCTGTTGTTTTGGAGCTCATAATTGTTTGCCCTCATTCACTTGTGTTCCAAACAAGAGCATACTTTTAATATATAGTAACATGTTTAACATTTGTGACCCTGGAGCACAAAACCAGTCTTAAGTAGCACAGGTATATTAGTAGCAATAACCAAAATTACACTGTGTAGGTCAAAATTATAGATTTTTCTTTTATGCCAAAAATCAAAAGTAAAGATCATGTTCCATGAAGATATTTTGTAAATTTCCTACCGTAAATATATCAAAACTTCATCTTTGATTAATAATATGCATCGCCGAGAACTTCAATCGGACACCTTTAAAGGCAATTTTCTCAACATTTACATTTTTTTCTACCTTCAGATTTTCAAATAGTTGTATCTCGGCCAAATATTGTCCAATCCATACATCAATGGAAAGCTTTTGATGTATAAATCTCAATTTAAAAAACTTGACCCTTGTGACTGGTTTTGTGTTCCATAGTCACATTTCCATCCATAAATCAGCTAAACATCCATTGAAACACATGTGATAGCAAATTTAAGACATTAATCACAGTCTAAAATACTACAAATTATACCAATGGTTGACACAGGGTGTCTTGGTGATCTGTCTCCTGGACTTAAAGGGCACATGGGGCTCAGTATAGGGTAACGTTCACACCCGTCCTCACCCACTACAGGACTCAGACCAGCCTGACCCCTCAGTCTCCTGACCCGCTCCTCCGACTCCTGAATAAGAAATAGGCTAATGTCAGAATATATAATACACGCACTGATGCATACTAAAGACCAGGGTCAAAATTCAGTGAAACTTTCATCCAAGCTGGGAAATGTTGATTACGAGTATATTCATTCATATTTCACACTCAATATTTGTGTGTATGTTATTCTAATTAATGCATAGCAGATGTGAATGACAAGGTTAGGATGCAGTCTTAAAAGGTAGCTGCCTAGGTAGAGAGGTTCGCAAAGGTTTGGAAGAGGGCCAGTGCAGACCTGACCGAGGTGCAGTTGTTCTCTCTCTTGTTCCGCCACCAGAAACGACATCCGGAAAGCGCAATCCTCCTCCAGTGACCTCTGCATGCCTTCTAGAGCGTGGACTTGCCATTGCATCTCATCTTAGGAAAAGACATCCACAATTGAGAGGACACTTTATCAAAGAATGCTGAAAATCTGATCTTTATTCTCAAATGAACATTCAAAGTGGTTCTTTGAGGTACCGTTGATTAACTCTTCTTATTAAGAATCATTTGTGGCCTTATTGGGTTCATGAGCTGCTATATGGTTATTTGTGGTTTTTCTTTTCATAACATTATTGGTTATTTATTAGTGTTTTGGTTTCTGAGTTCTTTAGAAAAGGGATAACAGGGATATGTGTCTTTTTAAAGCTATTTTTCTAATATTTGTTATGGAAGCACTCTACAAAAAAGCCCTAGACTTTTGAACGGTAGTGTGTATGGTAATAATTCTATACATATTTGAATAATTTATTTTCATTTACTTTAGTACTTTGAGCACATAAATGCCAATTATCTAATTTTCTAAAAATTATCATTTCCTTCACAAGGGGATCATCATATTTCAGGGGTCCTTGGCATTATGATGATGAAGATTTCCTAAAGAACTAGAATTAAAAGTTCTTTTCGGAACTTTAAAACGTTCTCCTATGATATCATAGGACTGGTTCTAAATTGAATCTTGTTTTGTAACAGTGCATCCATTTGCTCTGTTCTTACCTGTTCTCCTTTCTTTCAGCGCTGTGCTAACAACACTGTTTCTCTCTGTCTCAAAAGGTAGTTTGGCCCGAAAAGGAGAGTCTGGGGTGATTCCAGACCCCATGAATGCTGCTACAGGACTGTCCCATGTGAAAGTCTTGTTCATCGGTGAAGGAGGGGACAGTCGAGTGGGCGTTCTCACAGTGACCCCGGCCATAAAGCGAGGCATTCGCTCCTGGCTCCTGTCTATGACTGGACTCTGATGACGTGAGGACAGATGGCTGTCCAGCGTGTGACATCTCCTTCGAAACAGAGGGCTTGTGAGCTCCGGATACTCTGGAGATGTTTCCAAACGTCCCAAGGTCTCATTCAACCTCGAGCGGTCATCATATAGACTCACATTTTCCACTCCTAGTAGCTTCCTTTCCTGCGTTGCCAATGTTTTTACTTCTGGTGGAGTTCTTGCGTTCGCTGTAATGTTCGGTTGGATGGGGTTTTCGGTGAAAGAAAAGAAGATGCTACCTGTAGAAATGGGACGAGGACGTCCGTGGTGGGGTCTGGCACCTAAACTGGCATTTAGATCAGGTTCTGGGCTTATCAGGTTACTGGGAGAGGTTTGGTTTGGTGAGGGAATATAAAAGGGTAAACCAGAGGCAGTCCCATCCAAACAACTGCCCTTTTCTTTATCCAACAGGCTTTCATCGACTCTTGTGTTGCTGGTGACCTTTGACCCCTTTTTAGCTTGCTCTTTTTCGATAAAGTCACGTGATTTCCTCAGTAGGGTCTGCAGACAAACTCCTTCTGTTTCGATTTCCTCTTGTATTTGTTTTTCTTCTGCAGATTTTCTTCTCATAACACCAGGCAGCTCATCAGCTGGTTGCTTATTAGACAAAATATACGGCTCTGTGTCCCCATTAGGTGTAAGTTTTACAGTATCAGGTACTGTAAAACCATTTCTGTAGTCTGTTTTTGGAGATGGAGACAGGCACTGGTCTGAAGGCTTTGGCGCACCCAATATTTTTGGTGCCTATAATGCAAGTGCAACAAGATATGAGTGTAAATTCACAACAAAATATAGCAAATACACTATATATATATATATATATATATATATATATACAGGTCAAAAGTTTGAAATATTTTTTTATGTTTTTAAGAAAATGCCTTGTGTTCACCAGCTGCATTGATTTGACCAAATACAGTAAAATACAGTAAAAACAGTACTGTGCACACTTTAAAAAAGGTACAAAAGCTGTCATGGGGCGGTACGTTTTGTGCCTTATTTACTCTTAAAGGTGCATATTGGTACCTTAAAGGTATAAATTTGTAGTTTTTGAAAGAGTACTGCCCCAGTGAGAGTTTATGTACCTTGAACAAACTGTGAATATATTTATCAATTTAAATGATTATTAGAATGATTTCTGAAGGATGATGTGACACTGAGGATGAATTCAGCCTTGCATCACAGGAATAAATTACATTTGAATCGAAAACAGTTTAAATTATAATAATATTTTACAATATTATTGTTTTACTGTATTTTTGATCAAATAAATACAGCCTTGGAGAGCATAAGAAACTTCATAAAATAAAAAATACTTAGGTTAAAAACAAAAATTGTATAAATATAAAAATATTCATTAAGGGGAAACACTTTTTTAAAAAGTTAAAATATATCAGTTTTAATACAAATAAGTCCCTGGTACATAAAAGTGCCTATAATTGACGAAACACTAATTTTCTTACCTTATTGGTCCAAAGAATGGTCTGAATCTGATTGAGGAGGTTTTTGTTGTAATGAATCTGTCTCTCGGCCTCCATTTGTGAAGCTCTTTTCTTGTATTTAACTATCTCCCTTCTTTGTTTCTCACTTAGCTGGAAACACAGAAGGCAAAATCAATCAATCAATCAATCAACAGACAACTTAAAATAAGAGACAATGCTCTGCTAATTTTGAATCTACAAATTGAACTTAAACGTTAAGATTATTATTAATAATGTTTTATTACCATATTTTTCTTGTGCTAAGACTTTCTTTTGAGCTTAAAGTTTATAATCACAAAGAAAATGATTATGACAGAGACCTTACATGAACCATTTGTATTGCAGTCACACTGTGTAACACTAAACCTAACATTATGACACATAAGAAAAAAAAATACACTCTCAGAAAAACAGCACAAAGTTGTTACTGGGCAATACCAGTAATAAAAACTAAAAGGTACATCTCTGTACCTTGCTTACCTCTAAATGGTACATGATATTAGTACCTTAAAACTACATATTAGTAATTCATAAGTTCATATTAGTACTCTGCTTTTGAGAGGGTACTTTTTTTCTGAGAGTCCACAGCATATAGCATACAGACTACACATCTGACTCCCTTGTCATGTAAAACACATATCATGTCTTGTACTCACAACAGGGGACAAAACCGGCCTGCCATGGATGCAGATGAGCGAGTGCGCCACCCCTCGAGCACGTGCGGTACTGCAGCTCTTCTCATGCATCATTTCCGACTGCAGTTTAGACAGAATGCGTGCGCAGAAATCCTCATAGCTCTCCATGATTTCTCTACGCAGCTGGAGCAGCCTAAATATTGAAACGCAAACGTTCGAGCAAGTGTTATATATCAATATCTGCTATAAGCTAGACTGAAACAGAAGCATGCTGTCTTATTTATTCAGTAGATTGGGCTTTCACAGTAGCAGTCACGTTTGCTAACAATGCAGGCTTTTACATTTAGATTTTAAACAAACTAGCCTATTCTATCAAAGCTCTAGGGAATAAATGGCTCCACATTCCACTGCTCTTTTATCTGTAAAGATGTGTTTGCTAACAGATAACCGCGCGCAGATGTTCAAATCTCAGCATCAGCACCTACCTTTAGGCTATATCACAATGCAGGCTAGAGCTTCGGTTTGAATATATAAGAAAAATCAGTTTAAAGCTTTCCTTACACACAGATGTGACTGTAGCACTGTATGAGATGGCGCTGTGCTGATGTTTATAGTATTGGACGTACAGATGCGACTCGTTTCCTGTTTTGTCCGGTAATTAGGTTGTGAATGATAACGAAGCTAGAAAACTAGATTAGGCTACACTAGGCTATATCCCATGCTGCAGAAGATGATTTCATAGGCTATCCTAAAACGCGCATCTGTCATTCAGCCGGGTCTCTGTGTGTCTGTGTTGTGGTCTTCATCTGCAGCACCGCGCCGCGCCGCGTTACTCGCCGTCAGTTCATCTGGACGTAAAACCAACAGAAGATTCCTTCACACCAAATACATTTAGGTAGGCCTACAGATTAATTTTCACACTATCTTTACTATAGAAGGCCTATTAATTTGCTATAAATTCACATAATGATTCCGTTGATATGTAAGCCTATAGGCCTACATTGATTGATTGATTGATTGATTGATTGATTGATTTTACATTAAATGTTTAGAATTAGAATAGTTATATTTATGCAGGGTCAAATTACTCAAAACTTAATTATTAAAGAGATGTTGAAATATAAAAAATAAATCTTTAAAGGCATAATAAAATAATTAAATAAATAAATAAAAACTTAAATAAATAAATAAATATTCATTAATTCTTTCTTTCCACATTTCATTTCCAGGATTTTGGGACATGCCAACAACCATAACTCTGAAAATGAAATATGCAGGAAATGAATAAATGAATGAATATTAATTTATTTATTTATGCATTTATTTATGTATTTAATTATGTGTTTAACGATTTATTTATATATTTCAGCATTTATTAAATGATTTAATTTTGGCAATTTGGCCCTCCATACCATATTAGACCTGAAATGAATTAATAAATGAATGATCAAATAAATATAGAAAAAATAAGATGTTTCTTGTACTCAGGATGTCATTGTTTATAGCAATATGGTTTAAAAAAATAAATATATAAATAAATAAATGTAATTTCTGCAGTTAGTAAAAATGAAAATAAATTATAGTAATTCATAGTAAGGTTTTGTTTTAACCTTGCTTGAAAAAAATGCAGACCTAAATTATCTGTATTTCGCTTATTATATTGATTTACTGTAAAATTAATGCTTTTAACTTTTAACAGCAAATAAAAGACTTTGCTGCTGTTAAAAAATTCCGTTACTGCTCATTACTGAGTAAAAAAAAAAAAAAATAGCCTATTTATAAATGTTACTGTTTTAATGGGATAAAAAGGGCAGGGAGTAATAGGCTATTCACGATTTACACGAATTAAATCAATTTAAAATCTAACTATTGCCAAAAATGTGGATGAATTGTCAATAATCCATACAAAACACTAGAGGTGTTTCAAAGAATCCTGCCTGGTTCTGGTTCTGGTTCTGGTGATTAGTTTTCCAGGAGGGCAGAGACTGTCCTGCGCCGCTGTAGCTGCTGTGGGCGGGGCTTCCCCTCAAGCCTCGCTGCGCGCGCCGCTCACTCGCGCTCTCTCTCTCTCTCTCTCTGTGTGTGTGTGTGTGTGTGTGTGTGTGTGTGTGGATGGACATCGTGTAGATGTCGCTAACTTCATGTACTCCCAGACACACAGTGAAGTGTAACCGGACGCGGTTCTTGCTCGTGTCGTCGATCTCCACGCTCTCAGTGTATTTGAAGGACTGTAGGGTGCTTTCACCGCCGCCTGGGTGAG
Organism: Labeobarbus marequensis; assembly: GCA_034780575.1. Lineage (NCBI taxonomy): Eukaryota > Metazoa > Chordata > Actinopteri > Cypriniformes > Cyprinidae > Labeobarbus > Labeobarbus marequensis. Next base: position 2,918,305 of record JAUZSZ010000087.1, read on the forward strand.
TTTGCAGAAGTACCTCAGGAAGAAAGAAACTGTAAACGATTAGCGATTATACTGACTTATTTTGTTATTCGGAGTGATTATCTCACACTTTTAAATACGTTTCAAGTATATGAAGTATTAAATTATTCATTTTTTTGAAAGGCAGCTTGATGTGTAACTTAGTGTATAGCGGCATTATATCGCAGTGCGCTTAAAAATCTGCTTTGTTCTCTCTAGCAGTAGTGAGTTTGAGGTGTAAGCTATAATTTGACGTTAGGCGGTACCTCCACCCTGTACACGGTACATTCATCCCTCAAACATGTTTCACTGGGAGGCGTTTCAGCGCCGCTGCTGCAGTGCTCCGAGAGACCGCTAGGTGGCGCCGCTGCGCCGCGGATTCGGCGGGTGGTGGTAGTTGCTAAATACAGTCAATATCACCAAGAGACCCATAAATTTGGTCATGCAATTCTTTGTGTTGCTGTAGTGTACTTTGACCTTTGAATTGTGTGAAAGTTTACATGAAAGTTTCACTTGTAGACTGTGAGCCACCCAAGCATTGCTTTTTTAATTAATTAATTTTTTTTAAAAGAAGTACATGGGTTGCAGTTGTGCATCTGCTCTTTATTCAAAAAATGATCGTAGAGCATTTGTGTTTCTTGGCACAATTTGACCACATTTGTTGAGTAAGGTCTCTTTGCATCTGCTTGTGCCTTGCAATGCTTCACATCTGAATTTGTTTTGGGGAATCGATGAAGTTTAGCAGTCTGTCTCTTTCTATTTTTGCAATTTTCTGTAGGCCTGCAATGGATTGGGTTTGTGATCTGCAAAGAGAAGTGGATTGTTTTGGAGTGTAGTGCGATTGAATGATTGTTCGATGGCTGTTAGGGGCATTGCGTGTTAAAACTAGAGAAAAATCAATTCTGTGCCTGTCTTGAGTCAGCTTTTGGAATTGCTTTGCTTGATATTGCAAGACTTTTTTATGTTTCAGTCTTGGAGGTGAAGTCAATTAATAGCTGGTTTTGAACTTTGGCACAATGGATTGGTAAATAAAAAAACTGGATGAATTAATTTCATTAATCAGTCTACAGTAAGTCAGTGGTAAATGAATATGTCCGAGGTGGGGAAAAAATATTAACGCATATTATAATTTGTATAATATATATAGTATAAAGCTTAAAACCATTTCTTTTTGCTATTATGATTTTTTTTACACCTTTTTAACAAAACACTTGGAAAATAAGTTAATCATTAAATAAGCGTATTAACGTTATTTTTGTATGAATTGCATTTTTATTGTATTTTATGAACTAACAGATACACATGAGGGGGCGTATTTCTCCGACAAATACTCCGAGAGACTGTGTGTGACTAAAGTATTTGGTATTTAATCGTGAATATTGAGCAGCAAGCTCTCTGTCCAGTTAGTTGCGGTGTGTTTTGACTCTAAACACCCGTATGTACATCGCTGCACGCGGAAGCGCTGTTGAATCCTCTGTATCCAAGACTGTGTGACGGGGAGCGGGGGGGCGTGGCTCGCGTCTCTTCCACCAATAGATTCAAAGCATGCCGCGTGATTGACAGTTGAGTCTGGAAAATAGGAGGAACGACTTTATCCGTCTGGCTTTACTCTGTTGTGGAAGCCATTTTGGGATTTTCCTAGTAGTAATTGTGAGTCAAGCTCGTAACTTTTGTCTGTTCCCACGAAGCTCGCGGAATTCGGATCTAGTGTTTGGACACGCGGTTGTTTCTGTTTTTATTTTTATGTGTCCGTCGATATGCGGCGCATATTTTGCGCATCCTTGAACTGGATTGTCATTTCTGAACTGGACAACCTTCAAAACAACAAGAGATTATAGAAACTGATGGTCAAACTGGCAAGTGCTGGAATATTTTGTTGTTATTTATGCTTTCATTCAAGCCATGTACACAGAGACAGTGATATTTTAGGTGTGTTGTATACAGTCTTTGGCGGACAGTCAGTGAAGCTCCTTTCTTTCCAAACTCTTGACAGAAAACATGGCCCTGGATTAACTGTCATACACGCAATCGGGGTTTTATTTCTGTGAGATGTGTGATTTATTATATAAATCTTAAGGCGTAAACACTGTTGAAGTGCGCCGAAACCCCTTTACGCATTGAGATAAAAGAATTGCGCTGATACAGTGTTGCAATCCAAGGCTGCGTGTCAAAACCTAGCGAGTTGCCTGCATAGTCAGCATTGTAGACTCATTCTAAACAATGAAATCGAGTCACTTTTGGGGGATCGAATTGAAAGCTCCATGATATGCAAACACGAGTCGATTTAAACGTCCAAAACGCGTCTGCGATTCCCAAAAGTGCTGTCAAGTTAGGCTGCTCACTGCTTTGAGACGCAACCAATGTAATGAGCTAGACATGAGACGTCAAATCTGGAGATTTGTGAGTCTATCTTGTTTATAAATGCAAATACACCTTTTCCACAAGAGATACATTTGCAAAAGGCCATGAGGGTGTGAATAGATCAAGAGGAAAGCATAAATCCTGATCTTTTTTTGTCTGCCCAATGCATAAAGAAAGGAGCTCATGCTTTTCACCATTGACTTGTTTTATTGCATTATTAGTGGCAGGTCATATTTGAAACATAGCTGTGCTTGTTTGGGCTTGTGAAATGTGCATTTTAGACCAGAAAAAGAGGTGGAAAAGATTTTCTCTGGATGTTCAGCCTGTCTCTTGGATACTGGAGAGTGGTTTTCTGGATCTCCTGTGGTTTTGAGAATGTCAAGACATGCACTTATAGGAAAGGTAAACAAAATGAACATGCAATTTGACTTTGGGTAATTCAGAGTATTCTTATTATTATCTGAATATTGTGATAATCGACACCATAGTGTTTTGTTCATTCAAATGTTTATTTTTTCAGCACTTTGAAAAGATCCAGGACAGTTTTGACTCTTCATCTCAACTTCATAATGAGTTTAGTACTTACAATAGTACTTGTAGCTAATGAGTAACATTAAAAGTTGAAAGTTACTCTCTTAGTTTTTGTTTAGGTTAGTTTATGGTCTGCTAGTCTACAGATGGCTAAACAAGGCATTCATTTTGGTTAATGACGGCATAACAAAACAAACCATGCAGAAGTAGGGAATTTTTAAATTATCAAATAAAATGTTTCATGGAAATTTAAGTAGCCATTTGCAGTAAGAGTTTAGTTTTCATTCGTTAATGCATAGGGTATCATGAACTAACAACAGCAATTTTTACAGCATTTGTTAAGTAATCTTTTATTAAGGTTAATGTTTATAAATATACTTTTGATAATTCACATAATACTTAATAATTAATGTTTAATTAATTATCATTTATTTGTTTATAACTTGGTAATTAAATTACAAAAATAACTTTGTATTATTTATTAAATGTAAAAATATATTGATAATGTAAATATAATAATAATAATATTAGCCTATGTTAATAATTGCTGTACAAACATTGTGCATATTTACATTGGTAAAAAGGATTTTTCAAAGATGTAAAAAGAGAAAGACAATTAGAGTACATTTTACAAGGAAATGCTATTTTCCTCTCGCTGTCCTGTAAGTGCTAGTCACACTGGACAGTTGTTGATTTGTGAAGGTGTAGGTGTGGTCTATCACTTCCTGTTTGATCAACAATATCAGATGAAATGTTTCCACATTAAAGAGCACAGTTTACTATGAAAGAGCTGCTGTCTATGGTTACCACTAGCTTTGTGTTCAGTCACCTGTATGCGACCTAAACAATTAAACTAAAGTTGTTCCTATGTTGCTGATCAGGATTCCTCCCAGAGGCAGGCTGAACCACAGACCGTGTGTGTGTGTGTTCATTGTGTGTGCATGCTTTCATGGGTGTGACTGTGATGTTTATGCATTAAAGGTCACAC
>JAUZSZ010000087.1:4188991-4199716 GCA_034780575.1 Labeobarbus marequensis
ATGTCCTTATCGTTATTGTCTCTGTAGCTTGTTCGGTTAGCGTGTTTACAAAGCTCAATGCTACATCCGTGAACTCGAATATAGATATAAGCCGACCAACATTACTTCCCATAAGTAGCTTTGATACGGTCATGCCATGGTTTCCCATGTACACTTAGCTAGAGTGACATTACAATAAACAAAGGTCATGACTCGCCCTATTTAGGTTGGTCGAACAACATCCAGTTGACCTAAATGGAAATTCCCTATAAACCCTTACAATCTAAGTACACTTGAACTAATACCAAGTGTTAGCCGGATCTCTAAAGATACAGTTGGTGTGCCCTATGCTCTATCTCAGCTGAATTTTAGTCTGTTACTAACCTGACGCAGGAAATGCAGTAACAATGATACAATGTAATCTACTTGAGTCAACAATTACAGAGTAAATCAGGATAAAACCAAATGTAACAATTTAATATTAGTTAGGTAAATATGCATTATACCAATTTCATAGCCAATTCAGAGATATCAAATCAGTAAAAGACATCAAATTCTCAAAGAAGAATCTAAGAATAAGATGCATACCTGACTTTAAAAAAATACATAGCATGAATTGTGTGAACACACTTCATATTACGGGCTCATTCTGGTTACAGAAGCTCCCTGATCTTCTTGCAGCTTTCACTTAAGTACCTCAGACCAAGACAAACATCCCCCGAGATGGAGACAGGAACTAACAATTGGAATTTGCATTGATCAGGTAGAGTTAACAACTTTTGGGACAGAAGGTAATTTGCATGAAAGACACTAAGAAATGGCACACCCTCTATAGTGAGCAAAATATTTCTTAACAATTAAGGTCTGTATTACCTTTTAGTCTATTTATTGTAAGATTGAGACAATTGTACCAGTCGCCCTGAGACAATTCAAATGATTCATATATTAAACGTATTATGGGTAAGGGGAGAAAGGGGAAGAAAAGTAACTAATGCATATTATGTATGTTAATCCGCTGTGTTTGTATTGTCCATCTCAGAAAATCAAAGTGTCTGAGGTTCTGTAAATCTTGCATGACTTCTTTTTAAATTTCCTAATTAAAAAAGTGACAGTTCTTTATATTTAATTTGTTTCTGAGAGTGAAAAGTATGTTTTTGTACAATTTTATGTGAGTCTTTCTATTCAATTATGTTGAATGGTGAATATGTAAAAAATGGTACTAGGCTGCCTCTGTTTTTTTATTATGTACTGAATTGTGCCTTGTTTGTAAATGAATCTACTGTAAAATGAAGTGAACAAAGGACCGAGTTATTACTGTCGAAATCTGGAACTTCATTGAAAATAAAGTTTATCCAATCTTTCCTAATGTTAGGTTTAGAAGGAAGGCAATCCAAAGACTTTTTTTTCCCTCAAATTGGCACTACACAGCGTCTTGTTGTCTTCGGAGCCATCTATATAATTTGATTTCTGCGTAGACCTGCATGTTCACCTCTCTTGTAAACACTACATCTGTGAATCTGTGGGTGGTGCTAAGCAGGCAGTGATGTAGAAGCAGGCGTTGTTTTTCTTCTCTGGAGGCGGTGTTTAGCTACACTATTACATCATAGAGTGGTACATTCCACAAGCTGTCGTTTTGGCAGACTGGCTTTAATACAAACTGTTTTTAGACTAACAAGAATGTTTTGAGTTCTGAAACTTACAGGATGTTTTTATAGTACAATGACCTCTTATATGTCAAAAGATCAAAGGAATTTTGGTTTTTCAGTTCATGACCCCTTTAAGGCCACTCTCGGCAGAACACGCTATGTTGCATAACAAGAGAGAGTTGAATCGCCCACTTTGTGGAAGAGTAACAGAGCTAAATTCATGCAGATTGCTGTTGATAAGACGTTTTTTTTTTTTTGCCACTGAATGTTTGTGAAATCATCATTTAACATGGTTTTGGTGAGTGTTTCTGTCGAAGTTAAGACCAATGCTAATCTCATAAAGATCAGTAAACGAGCATCTCATTTCTGCCAACTGAGGTCAGATCTCGTATTTGTTTTTCTTTAATTTTCTTCACTGAGTGCTTACAAAGATGCACACGAGAGTGTTTGAAAGCCATGTCTGTCAGCAGATCCCTAATATATCAGCTCATAGACAGATCAGCTGATAGACACAGCTTTCAAACACTCCCATGTGTATCTGTGTAAGCACTTGGTGAAGAGCGTGAAGCGATGATCATTATAGCCAATCACAGACAAATCTGTTCAGCACGTCAACACAATGGCCAATCAGAGGTGTTTAAGAATCCACTCAACACTGCTCAAAATGCTCATAGGAAATGATGGTATCATCACATTTTTATAATTTCAGTACCGACTGGTACCATCCTCGGTACTTTTGACAACACTACAAATGAGTCAGTCTTCTTTCAGACAAAGTCTAAAAAATCTTTGCCACAGCTTAGTGAATTATCTTCAAGGCACAATGCAATGCTTTTATAACGGAACTCCAACTAGAGCAGAAAAAGAGTAACCCACCTGCGTCCTCTGATTTACTGAGGTTGTTGGGAACAGAAGAAGATAAGCAAGCCATAAAATCAGTGCAGATGAATCAACCCCTAGGTATTGCCAAGCAGTCCTCTGGATCCACAACACATGTTGTGTCGAACCTCCACTCTATCAGTGCTGTCTTTTTCTGAGAAGTGTGACGAAGTGGAGGAATAAAAGTGACAGGAAGTTGGGCTACAAAATCAAATTGCCTCAATGAAACAATCTAAGAAATGTACAGAGTCTAAGCCAGGGGTCGGCAACCTTTTTGATATGATGTGCCATTTCATTTTTTTCTTGCCAGTTACTGTGCCATATCAACATTAACGTTTAATATTATGTTTAATTATATCAAAATGCAATTCTATTACAATATAATTGTTCAGTAGATTTAAACTGTTCACACACATAACATGCGTAACAGCAACATGTTTATATTTTAAGACACAAAGCAGCAAAAAAGCATTTAATTCAACAGAATATTTACATTTAAGTTTACCAATGGAACTAAGTAAATAATAAGTAAATAGATTGAAACTGTTATACTTTCATTAAGAAAAAAAAAAACATTCAACACTAATGTGATTGCGAGAGGGACAGAGCACATTGTTCATTTGCAAAAATATTTGCTCACAGAGGTATGTTGACCCGAAGACTGTCAGCAAAGCCAAAGGAACTTTCTCTGAAATTTCTCTGGCAATGATGTCCAGCATGTGAAAAGGCAAGATCCTTGTGTAGTGATATCAGATGTTAGATAGCCTCACATGGGACACCACTAAATGTAGTGACTGTAGATTTAAGTAGCACCACCAGTGTAAAGGGTTTGGGCTTAAATATTAATATTAATATTTAGTTTTGGTCATACTATTTTGTGGGGGACCAGCCAAGGAATTCTGCCTTGACAATAAAGAATAATCATGGAAGATTGTTGAATAAATAAGAATTACATTTAAATTATAGGAAGTTGTAATCTGACCAATCTGATGGATTTATGAGATAATGTTAACTTGTAGAGTCATTTTACAGTATTATCATCACAACACAACAAAACTTAGCACAAGGTCGACCACACCACTTAGAACCAATTATTTATTTTGAAGAGAACCTATTAGTCTTTCCCTGAGGAGGAGGGATGTGCAAGTTGGCGCCTTTCAGATCCAGCGTTTTGATCGGCCGATGCTGTCAGAGGTGGCCATGGTATGGCCTCTCTGATATGAGGTCTATTTGCATAGCTTAAAGTCCACGTTTAGTACAATGTCTTTAAAGACTTACCTATGTATTATTCACTTTCCAAACCAATTCCAGATTAATATGAAGACTAGATATCAATGGGTAATGCTGAGCATTGACCTCTGCATTCATATAACGTAAGGTAAGAACTTTATTAATCCCACAAAGGGCAATTAAAGTAGGGTAGTAGCATCATATAACAAACATAGATATCACATAGACAATTCAAAAAACAAATAAGTAAAAACACAACCCAACATGTTTCATAATATATTCCATGCATAAACAATAAAAACAAACAAAAATAAAAAATCCTTACTAAAATATTTAATTGCAAAAACAAATAGCCTCTGGAACAAAAGTGAATTTTGAAAAGTAAAAAATTAAAAGTTTCCAAAAGAAAAAAATAGCCGAATAATATTTTCTATATTTGATACAATCACACCAGAGTGATTAAATAGTTCAGTGCGTCATATCATCAACTGCTAAATTCAAATCTGCATTTGCTGGCTGGCTCTGAGCCAGAGACAGACGCGTTTTTACAGAGCTGCGGATTATAACCAATCACACACGATTCTGTTGAGCTTATGAATGACCAATCAGAGGCGTTCAGATGAGTCATCGCTAAAATGCAGGTGTTTTCTTCACTCGCTCGCTGACTGAATACCTCTTTCTGGCGAATTCTCTCGTTAAAAACAACAAAATGCAGATGTGTGTATGAATCTGTAAGTAAGATATTCATTTCACAGCGTAAACAGCTTCAGTGATTTTAATTGGAGTTTTTGAGAGTGCTTGAACTCTAGACTGTCAGTGAAAATGTTCTTTGATAATGCAAATGTTCTTTGCTCTCTTTCTGTACAATGAAAGTGTTATGATAAGTAGCCTAACTTGCAATGTTTTTAATATTCACATTAAATATAAAATCAGTCGTATTAAAAATATGTTATTATGGCATGACACCCATATCTATTACTTACTAAACAGACAGGTTTTTATGCATAGTTAATTATTAGGCTACTTTGACCATAATCTATAAAGGTGAGAATCGAAATATTTTATGATATAGTTAATGTGATTGGGAATGTTTTGAATAAAAAGGCAAAAAAACAAAAAAACATAAGTGCTATTGTGGCTGCTGTGTGTCACATGACGACACCCCCACTCGTGCCCCCTCAAAAATAATGAGTGCATGACTCCCCTGGTTGTGTGTCAAAATTTACCGAGCTAGGTAGAATTTTTGGGCATCGCTGCGCGTCCAGCGTTCTTGGGTGGCAAAAGTGTGCAGTTTGGATAGTCAGCACTATGCGTTTGGAGACACAGCCTGTGTATTTGGCAGGGATGGGAGGGTACAGCGACTCTGAAGCTCCGCACACTTCCTGCTCTCTCGCTCAGTCCCATCATCAGTAAGGCAGCGGGAGAGCAGAGGAGGGATGGCGGAGAAGAGCCCCGACCCGAGTGGCTCGAACGGTCGCAGGTGTCCCGCTCTTTCTCCCGGAGAGAGACTGCAGCCGTCTGGAAGCGGCCCGTCCAAATGGGTTCGTCTGAACGTCGGCGGCACGTACTTTCTCACGACGAGACAAACGCTGTGCAGAGACCCGAAATCTTTCCTGTACCGCCTGTGCCAGGCCGACCCCGACCTCGACTCTGACAAGGTATTTATACAGCGAGCTCTTCGCTAGCATGACAATAAACTTTAACCGCTACTTCGCTACTTATCTGGGCTTTAAACAATTCGGTTAAACTGGAAAAGCTAAAATGTTTGGTCTGTAGTGTTTCATTTCGCTATATTGATGTTTTAATATTGTCGCTAGACGGCTAGCTGGTAAAGTTACAGTGAATGGAGCTCCGCTTACTAGCTTAGCCTATCTGATAACACTTGATGTAGCTTCTTCGCCAGATAAAGTCAGCTCTGGACTGTCAGATCTAGTTAAAAAGGTCGTTTGCTGTATATTTTAATAGCATCGGCTCGTTTACGCTTTTAATGTTGAAATACGAGAACACCTCGTTTGTAATGCTTTATTAGTATAAACTTGCATGCTACATGTCAAGTGCTAGCTGAAGAACTTATAACGTAACTTACTAGTGTTGTTCTTACTAAACCTTAAGTATTAAAAACTACTAATGCTTGTAAAAGGAAACCTTAAATATTACAAAGATTTACTAGCCTTTTATTGTAGCCGTTTGTCTGACTGGAAACCTCGAAACTAAGTTACTAGCTATTATCTGATTAAACCGTTGGTTACACCTCACATGACTGTTTAAAAGCATTATTCAACAGGAACTAATAATGAACAATACTTTTACAGCATTTGTTAATATTGATTAATGTCCGCATATGGGGTACATTTGAAGAGTTCAGATGCAAAAACCTCAAAGTGCCATCTAAAAGGCTCCTATGTTTAGGTTCAGTAATTTTACTCTAATGGCAATCTATAGGTCCTTTCCTATGCAATTAAAGAGAAATAGCGGAACATAAATATAGGAGTCTGATAAAAATGCTTATTTTAGAAGAACATTTCAGATGTCACTTGGAGGCTTTTGCATCTGAACTCTTCACTTGCATATTTTCACACTAATGCTTTTATGTAGCTAATAATTCATGATAATGTCCATTAACCAATAATATGAAATGCTGGAAAATTTGCCTGTTGGTAGTTCATAATATACGATGTGAAGTGTTACTGAAATATAAAGTATTTTAAAGTATATATTAACTGTTGTATTAAACTGTTCTAAACTAATCCAATTAAACTATTTTACTAATGTTTATCAGACTAAGCTGTCAAAATGTTAATTGTATTAATATAATTTATCCTATTAAACTATAAAATAGTTTGCTAGTGTTTATCTGGAGTAAACATTAAAAACCATTGGGTTGCTGGTCAGTTTACTTTGTTTATATGTATTTAAAAGTAGGAAAATAATAGTTTTTTTTAGTTTAAATCTTTAAGGTTGTCATTCCTATATTATTATTATTTTTAATCTGTCAGCAAAATGGTAAATAACTGAATAATGATGTAAATACCTAAAATAAATTAACACATTTAATACTCAAAACACACGGTAATTGAGAGGAACTGATCCAGAATGAAATTGGCAACCAATTAAATTGGTTTAATTAGTGCTAATATATGTTATGCACTGAGTTTGATTATTTATCATGTCAAACAAGTATATTGGTCTTTTTAATAAATCGTCTAGTTTCTTCTTTGTGGCAGAAGAAGAAATAGCGTTGCCTGGATGCTTTAAAACGTTTAAAGGTCAGTATATGCATCATTTATTAGGGCAACGACAGTTGAAAGCTGCTAAAAAGACAAAGAATTTTGTCTGTCCGTCGGCTTAGTCACAAATATTTCTTAGTTAAAGAAGTTTTCATTGCAAAACAGAAATTGCATGATTTATCTGTAAAGTTTCACTTGCCAGTTGTTCTTGGTTGAGCGTAAACATTGTGGAATAAAGCTCACTTTTCTGACCTCAGTATTGATCCGTGGTAATGATGTTGTGCTGCAGATGGATCAGCGTCCCTATGGGCTCTGCAGCATGTATGTTAAATGTCAGCCACACCTCGTCTTAACAGACACTCTTCAGTACTGATACTGATTTAGACAAACTATCTGGTTAGCTGCAAAGTCATTTAAGTCTGATTTAATAATCCACATTTGAATAAATAATGCTTATTATGCTGAAATCCTTTGGAGACGAGTCTTATGGTATAATAACAATGCTCTTTCCTCATCCAGGATGAAACCGGTGCTTATTTGATAGACCGTGATCCCACTTATTTTGGTCCGGTGCTCAACTATCTGAGACATGGAAAGCTGGTGCTGAACCGAGGCCTAGCAGAGGAAGGTATGATGTGAATGCCATCAAGAACTTTTAAGATATGTCTGAACATGCTGTTAGATTTTTTCTGTTTTCTCACTGGCAGCTAAATTCAACTTGTTTGTGACATGTTCTTGATATTAAGCTGTTTTGTTAATGATATGTGGTTTTTGATTAAATATTTCATCTGTTTCATCCGTCAGGCGTGCTGGAAGAAGCTGAATTCTACAATATCACTTCATTGATTAAACTGGTCAAAGACAAAATCAGGGAGAGGGATTGTAAGACGGCTCAGGTACGTCAAATTTGGAACTTAAATGTAATTTAGATTTTTTTTAGATTTTATTTTAAGATTGTTATGCTACTTATCTAACAACATTTTAAGTATATTGTGTAAAATTTTAAAAATATGTAAATCCTCAAAATATAGAAAAAGGGTTGTGCTGCAGGGGTATAAAAGTATACCTTATATCTACTTGTGCTCATTGGAAACATGAAAGCTAACTCATAAATTAAAAAAAAAAAAAGATATTCCAAAGAAATAAAAAGCCTTGAGTAAAAACATAAATAAATTTCAGTGGTTTCGCTCATATTTATTAAAGGCTTTATTTATTAAACAGATTATTTACACAGTTGTACTGTTCATGTTTCACAAATGAGGCCCATTGATTTCAAACATATTAATCAGTCAGAAAAATTGTAACTTGGGTCATTCTGCAGACCTTTCTTTTACATAGGTTCATCTTCCACAGCATTTCTAGGTCCTTTCAAAATGTTCTTGCAGTATCCCATGACAAATGTGTCCTCTCAGCTAAATCTGATGACATTTGTGGGTCTGCAGGAATGACAGTCATTTTGCAATTAAATCAGAGCACTGACAAAAAAAAGAAAAAAAAAGAAAGCAAAGGTGTGTCTTGCCTCTTCATATAGTATTTTTCTGTCTTCTCTTATGGTTTTCCTCTTTCTTCAGCTCCCTGTGAAACACGTCTACAGAGTCCTGCAGTGTCAGGAGGAGGAACTGACACAGATGGTCTCCACCATGTCAGATGGCTGGAAGTTTGAACAGGTGATTAGAAACACAAGAGAGCATTAGGATTACCCTCTTGTTTCAGCTCTTTAGGAAAACTCTAGAAGTTTATTTGGGTATGCACAATATACTGGTACAATATCGGTTACTGGCTGATATCACACTTTTTAATTAAATATACTATAGATTAAATATATTACAGTCCAAGGCTTGGGGTCACTAAGATATTTGCAGTTATAAAATTACAGTAAAACACAGTATTTTTTTTTTTTTAAAGAAGTTAATACTACCAATATCACTGTTTCTACAAAAATATTTAGAAGCGCTACTGATTTTAACAGTGTTGATGATAAAATGTTTCTTGACCAGCAAATCAGTATAAGAATGATTTCTGAAGAATCATGTGACACTGAAGACTAGAGTAATCACAGGAATAAATTACGTTTTAAAATATATTACAATAGAGAACAGTTATTTTAAATTAATAATATTTCACAATATTATTTACTATTATCCTGCATTTTTGATCGTATAAATGTGTCCTCATTGATCATAAGAATACTCACCCAAAACAAACAAACAAAAAAAAAACAATTAACATTTAAAAACACTTGATGACACCTGTTAAATGTAATCTCAAATCTCATTTAAATTTTTTTTTTTCGTTTTTAGTATTGTACGTTACAATGTCGTTGTGCCTAAATTCACTTGTGACAATTACATTTTTTTTTTTTGTTTTGTTTTGTTTTGTTTTGTTTTTTTTGGTGGATGAAATATTTTCTAATCATAAAACCAGCCATTCATCATTTGTCGCAGCATAGTTGTGTGTATATATATATAAGTAATCATTCATTTATTTGAGCTTAATGCTGATTGGTCTGAGTTAGTGAACATTGTACAATAGCTTGCAGCTTCTATTGTGGATTGACTCCAGCTATTGTGGTCATCATTTGTGTCTGTTGTAGACAGGACGTAACAGCTTTGATTAATATGCTGTTCTTTAAATATGATGGTCATCTGTGGACATCTGTGATTTAAAGCCAGTGGTTTAAATAGATGCTTCTGCTGCTTTCAGTGGTTAGAAATTACTTACTGATTCAAATGTGGGGATGCTCATTTTACTACACTTACACCAGTTTGCAAAACATTTTGTTCACTTTGTTTCAGTGTTCTTTTTCTTTCTCTTAAAACATGTGAACCAGACCAGCTCAGGTTTAAATACACTGACACCCATCCATTGAAAAGTCATAGCAAAGTCTGTAGCGAATGGGGAAGTTTGCAGTCTTCATGTGGTGTGGAGGTGGCATTAGTCAATCTATGAAGCGTGCGGTATGGGAGGGTTTTCCCCGCTGCAGTGAGGTAGGTGTGTGTGCACTCCTGACTTGCTTTTGGCTCGTCCTGATGTGTTGCCTTATGTGGGCAGTAGTAAGGTGACAGAATGCCAGGCATCCCCTGTAAATGTGCCTTTTAAAAATGCTGTGCGTAGAAATTGTAATAGATACAGTGTTGGGTTGTTGTTTCCATCATAAGTTGATTATTTTTAAATAGCTAGATTGGAAAATGCTTGCTTTGACCTTAATGTGTTCTTAATTCATGGTCACAATTTAAAGGGATTGTTCACTCAAAAATGAAAATTCTGTCATTAATTACTCACCCTCATGTCGTTCTAAACCTCTAAGACCTTCGTTCATCTTCGGAACACAAATTAAGAAATTTTTGATGCATTCCAAGAGCTCTCAGACCCTCCCATAGACCGCAAGGATCCTAACACAATCAAGGCACAGAAACGTAACAAGGACATCATTAAAATAATACGAAGTTATAAGATACTTTTTGTGTGCAAAGAAAACAAAAATAACGACTTAATTCAGTAACTTCTCTTTCGCGTCACCCTATAGCGCCATTTTGGAGAGTAGCACATATGTAAACAACATTCTGCGTCAGCAGCACCGTACACGGAAACGTTGTTTACACTTTGATCTGAAGGTAAACAACATATCCGCGTACATACATTGCATATGTTGATTATGTATGTGATACTCTCCAAAATAGCACTATAGGGTGTAAAATCCTTAAAGGGATAGTTTACCCAAAAAAGAAAATTTGATGTTTATCTGCTTACGCCCAGGGCATCCA
>JAUZSZ010000087.1:5428971-5439295 GCA_034780575.1 Labeobarbus marequensis
ACACATTTGACATACTTTTAGTTTACAGACTACACATCACCGGGGACTCATATTAGCTTATAAACATCTGTAGTCACCTAAAAGTTGTGTAACTAACCTGGAAATATTGGAAATATTAAACAGAAATCAGGTGTGCCTCTCTAAAAGTGTCCGCCGTCCGGGTGAAACAGTATGCTATTTTTATTTACCCGCCACGGTGGCCGGTAGGTGAAGCAAGTTTACCCGCCACAACACAAAATCACCCGCATTTGGCTGGTGGCGGGTGCTAATTTCCATCCCTGAATAGTACACTTACAAGTATACTACTAGTACACTGATATTTGCATGTTTACTACATAAGTAAGTATACTACTTTTTGGTAAGGGAAACTACAGTTATACAATAAGTTTTCAACGAAGCAACTCAATGTTCCTTCGTTACTATTTCTAAAGTGATGGTTAAAGTGATTAGATTTAAATCTGCGGTGGAAGTTGTGAACAAAAGAGGGCTTTTAAGGACACTTCGTTGTTGTTTTTAATTTTATTTGCAGACCAGTGCCGTTGAACCTTTGTATAAACACTATCACACTCGTACACAAATGCATACATATATACACATATAAATATACATACATATCCTTCCGTTTATGCGATCAGCTTTTTTTCGAAGCCGGAAGATCCAGGAGGTCCCGTAACTCATTTAGGACATGCACTAGTGCTTTCCTTACCGTAATACACCTAGAACACAGATTATTGTAAAAACTTGTCAGTGGCAGAGAAGCATTGTCTCTTAATTGACGAGATATCTCGTCAAAATCGGGGGAAAGCGTTAACAAACATAAATGCTTATAATTATTTTGCCATTACATACAAAACCAAACTATTTTATTAGCTGAAACAGTAGTATAAGCTGTTTTAAGAGAAGGGGGGAAAAAAGATGGGCTCGGGTTGGAGTAGGGTCAAGAATGCTCATAAGGCATCGGACAAGAACCGGGCTAGGACCTATATTTGAGGCCCGTGCCAGCCTCTACCCAGCGCTACCAAATCTGCTTCTGGTGCCACCATCTGTAGAATTTAGTGGCGCTCAGAGCTGGGTAGATTACTTACAAACTGTAATCTGTTACTGATTCCAATTACATGACAAAAATGTAGTCAGTAACGTAATCCATTACATTACACAGTTTAGGTAATATAATCAGATTACTTTTGAACTAACTCGTTTATCACATTGATTTAAACAGGATGATCTTGTACCATAATGATGTGAAAATACAAAGAGTGAGAAAATACATTCCCTTCATTGTAATTAAATACATCAAGTGCATTAAACATTACAATATATTGTATTGGTTTCCCAAACTGGGGTTTGTAAAGGAACTGTAAAGGAGTTTAATGAAAGGCAAACATGTAATTAAATCATAAGAATGTAAAATTAAAATATACATTTTAAATAATCAATGTAATTCACTTACTAAAAAAATAAGTAATATTTTATGTTTGCAGGCCATATGACCATTAACCAATGTCAGGGATCTGTGAACATGCAAATGTGATACCTACTGCTCTCAAAATGTTAGTCTGGAGCCATCAGGGTTAACTTTTATGTTCACATTTCTCAGCTTTTTAGAAGTGACTGAAAATGAATCATTTTTTATTTTATTTCAGATTTGACTGAAGAAATAGTGGAGAATGAAGAATCAAGTGGAGTTGAGGAGAAAAATAATGTCAAAACTGGAGAAATACATTTGAGTTGCTCTCAAACCAAACAGAAAGATTTAATGAACAGAGGAGCCAAGAAATCTTTCACCTGCTCTGTTTGGAAAGAGTTTCACACGCAAAACACTTCTTGAGCATCACATGAGAGTTCATACTGGAGAGAAACCGTACACTTGTGATCAGTGTGGGAAGAGTTTCACACAATCAGGAAACCTTAAAGAACACATGAACATCCACACTAGAGAGAAACTGCACATGTGATCAATGCAGCAAAACATTTTTGTGGGCTTCAGACCTGACAGGACACCTGACAGTTCATACGAAGAGTGAGTGCATGTGCTTTGAGTGTGGAAAAACTTTTACTTCAGCAAAGTGTTTAAAACTGCATGAGAAGATCCACACGGGAGAGAAACCTCATACGTGTTCACACTGTGACAAGAGATTCAGTCGATCAACACATCTGAAAACACATGAGAGGATCCACACTGGAGAGAAACCATATAAATGTTCACACTGTGACAAGAGATTTATTCAGTCACGAGACCTGACAAGACACGAGAGGATCCACACTGGGGAATAACCATATCACTGCAATGCATGATTTATGGTAATGCTTTTTTCCTCAGCTGGTCAGAACAAGCATTGCAGATTTGTTTTGCGTACTTGTTCAGATGACAGTATACTGTGAAATTCCTTATTTGGGTCATTTATTTTAAGACGTATGTGAGAATCGGTGACCTCTGTTAGAGTTACAATTATTGGCGTCTGTAAGTTGTATGCAGAGCGTACAAACTCCATCTCGAGTATTGAAGCTGTCTTCTGCTGGAGAACCTGCAAACTATTTTCTTAAGTAAATTTTTCTTTAGTTGACTGCATCTCTGACTCCTCTGTCTTCATTTAACACACCTCATCCTTGGGTTTTAACTGTAAATTCCCCTACAGTTTGTTAAAAATGAACCAGTGACTCGGCAGCAGTGCTGCACGAGTCTGTGGCAACGAAGGCTGCCAGAATGGGTGGGGCCATCTGGCTACAGTGGGGGGAAATTTATTTACTCACACACACACACACACACACACACACACACACAAACATAGACATTAGAACATTTGGTGCAATTAATATAACTTACCTGAGGGGAAAATCCTCGTCTCCAACAAAGACATGATGCATGGGCCCCAGGTGATCAGTGCCTGCGAGAGGAGCATCTTCTGGGAGATGCAGCTTCTCTTCCAGTCAGGCTTGTCCAAAAGCAGTGGCAGCAAGGGTCCAACAGCAAAAGAGGCAGCAAGAGCTCCAACATCCATCACCCTAAAAAAGATTCCTTGCATCCACAACCACCAAAAGTACAACAGAGTATGTTCCTTTGTAATCAAAATACTGTAAACCTGAATTATGTGGTGCCTGGATTCCCACATGCTTCCGCTCCATTGAACCCACACAATTGGGGAAATTCCACCTCTCCTTGAAGCTAAGGGTGATCTCCTGCTGATCAGAAGTCTTTGGTACAGGCAAAAATTCATCCACCAGGCTGTCCCATATGACCTTGGACACATCTGGCACAATCCCTGCCACAGTGGAGATGCCCACGCCATAACTAGAAGCAGTGGTGGTGTAGGAGTCACCAGTTGCCAGGTATCTGAAATTAATGACATTATAATAGGGTGACCATACGTTCCATTTTTCCCAGATGCATCCTGGCCAGGATTTTAATATTGCCTAAAATATATAGGATTTGGCTCTGTTTGCGTGTGCAGACCGATCGGTGTATGACATCAGATCCTTATGTTTTCAAACGCTTTCGAGGTACCTAGAGCCTAGCCACTTACCAAATCTGACACCATCAATGCTATTGCTAATGCATAAGTGTGAATGAATGTTATAAACGGTTTGTGTATTTTATACAATATGTAAAATGAAGTGTGAATACAAAAAACTATTTTAATCCGTATGTTTTCCAGAACATAACATAAGTTGTTTAATATATCATTTTTAACTGTATCCCAGATAGCACATATAAGTCTGCAAGATGTCTTTTAAAGATTGTTTAATCTGGAAAGCATCTGCTGTGTACAAACATCTGATAAACGTCTTTAAGATGTCAGTTTTACGAACATTCTAAATCATAAACACCTTACAGACATAGACATTTTGCAGATGAGCAAACATTCTAAAAAATACATCTTGCGGATGAAAATGCAGACATAAAATAGGTGTGATGCATGGGTGATATCAGTGATTTTCCAGCCCGATGTTGTTTCAAGCTATTTGTCCTGCTTCCACTGGCTTCAGTTGTTGTGTGCGCTGACAGTCCTGTATTTTCAGGGAGATTTATATCAGATGAAGATAAGTGCAAATTCATAGAACCATTTTAAATGCTATAGGGGCTCTGTGCACAAGGGTAGTGACAAACTTCCAATGTCAGTTGGGATATCAGCTCCTGGTTTGCCTTCACATCACCCAACATGTCAGTATATACTAGCTATCGCCCAATTCTGATTAAAGTAAACATCAGCGATGCACCTCGCATCATTGATGCCTAGTCCCCAGCTCTAACAAACAAGTGGAACAAAGGATTCAAATTCTACATAGAGTTATCTGCACAACTAGTTTCATATCTGTGAAATGTGAGGAATAAAACCTTGAAACTTCTTAATAAAAGTATACAATCAGCTTTCAAGCAACAGAGTTCAATCAATCAAGTGCCCCTGACTTCAGGTGCAATGGCAGCATACAGATCACAAGTACAACCATACATTGTCAAGAGCAAGTAATCTGCTCAATTAAATGAATCAAGAGATCATGCTTCTTGGTGAAACAGCTGGTGTATCAAAGCAATTCGTCTTATTCACCTCGAACGTTCCACTGAACCTGAGGGGTACACTTACCACTTCCGGGAGTTCTCACAACGCGATTTCTCTCAGTGCAATGGTGCCTCACTGCTGTGTTCCCCAATGCACTTCATCACACAGGAAAAAATCTAACAGAGGACAAACGTTTCACCGTTTCCCCAAAGATCAGGGACTACGTCGACAATGGATAATAAACATCAGAAGGGATCCTGGTCGTAATTTTAAGGTAAGATTTATTATATATCTGGTGCTGTGAGGCTGAGCCGTCTCCATAACTAGCTTGTCTGGCTAGCTTGGCTAGGCTAGAACTAGCAAGTTTTAGTAGATAGATTAAGGCAGAGAGCCAGGTTGTTGAAATACACAGCCTAGTCCAAAGTTAGTAGTATGTTATTAAAATCTACCACCACAGATTCACTAGTATAAGCATATTCTGAGTGACCTTGTTTGTATTAGCTTATAGTCACAAGCTAACCTAGGGAACACATCACATCAGTTTTCCTAGCTAGGAGGGGGATGTACAGGAGTCAAAATTGAGTCTGATCAATAAAATTATACATGTAAAAATGTTTATATGATTACATTTTATTTGCTGATGCAGATAAACACATACACAAAAGTGTGTTCGGAGCATTTCCTCCCAGACTGCCTTGTGAAAAGCAAGATTGGTATCACCAAGTTGAAACAGGGAGCTGTGCCAACTGTGTTTGCATGGAGTTCTGTCAGACCAGAGAGGAGGAGTGTTGTTAGAACTGCAAGGTAGTATTTAGATGAATTAAGTTACTAGTTTGTAATGCATTTATTAACTGTGTAGTGACAGTATTTCTCTGTTGATGATTTACAGTAATGTTTCCATGGATCTCGATGATCGACATGGTGTGAATGTGTTGAGGTACGTAAAAGATGTAATTGGTTACATGAATTTGAGCATGAGTATCATTGTAAAACACCTAATGTGTCCATCAATATGTTTCTCTTATTCTTCCAGTGAAGAGACACCCCCTCCGCACCCAGACCATGAATATGCTGCACTGCCTCCCTCACTTCAAGATCAATTTGAGGAAGCCCGCAAGACCATCGGTGATCAAGAACTTTTAATTTTAGAGCTTCAACAAAAACAGTTTTTGATTTCAAATTTTCAAGGTGACGATAAACAGATTTCATTTTATACAGGGTTCCCAGATTATGATACATTTAAAGCTGTGTTTATGGCCCTGCAACCTACTGCAGAAAATATGGTGGGATGGAGTCAGGCTCAGCGACTTAAACATACAAGTGGGCAGGTACTTCGTCAAGGCTTTAGCGCCTCTAAATTGTCCACTATGGACCAGTTTTTTCTTTTTCTTTGTAGGTTGAGGCAGGGATTTCCTGAGCAGGATCTTGCAACCCGTTTCCATGTATCACAGTCAACAGTAAGCAGGATCTGTGTGACCTGGGTCAATTTTTTGTATTTTATGTTGGGATCACTTCCAATGTGGCCTTCAAGGAAAACTGTGGATGAACTTATGCCAGATTGTTTTAAATGCACGTTCCCGGCTACTAGAGTTATATTGGATTGCACAGAAATTCATGTACAGAAACCTAGCTCCAAGGTCCTTAACTCAGCGATTTATTCACACTACAAAGGTAACACCACATTTAAGGGCTTAATAGGCATTGCCCCCTCAGGTGAAGTGACTTTTGTCAGTGATTTATATACAGGTTCAATATCTGACAAAGACATTACCAAAAAATCAGGTATCCTTTCTGTTCTCGAAGAAGGAGATATGGTAATGGCCGATAAAGGCTTTCTCATCAAGGACCTTCTCTCTGAAAGACAGGTCTCCCTTGTAATCCCTCCTTTTTTAGGCCCAAGTGGACACTTCACTGCAGACGAAGTACAAAAGACTCAAGCGATAGCAAGACTGCGAATTCACGTAGAGCGCGCTATTAGGCGGATTAAAGAGTACCATATTTTTGATAAAGTCTTACCCATGACACTGGTGGGCTCCGTTAACCAACTGTGGGCCGTCTGTGCCCTTTTAACTAATTTTCAAGGTCCTCTCTTTTAAAATTGTAATGTTAATGTAAATATCTACCAATGTTATGTAAATCTCTATGACTGAAATCTTAATATCCACAAATGTATTCAAACCTTGAATAGAAAGTGTTCATCTTTACGAATCTGTACAAAGCTTTAACCATCATTATTGTTCTTCTTTATGAATCTGTACAAAGCCTTAACCATCATTATTGTTCTTCTTTATGAATCTGTACAAAGCCTTAACCATCATTATTGTTCATCTTTATGAATCTATACAAATATGTGAACTTGTATTGTTACCATAGCACCTTATCATGGTCAGTGTATCACAGGATCAGTCCCTGTCAGACCTTATAATCACTTCTCATGCTCTTTACTTTTACATACCTGTGAGTGATTTGATTGTTTTACGTGTGTGTGTGTGTATGTATAAGCTACTGGATGTGTATCTATCTAAAGAATAAAGTACAATTGTATTACACCTGGATGATGTCCTTCATAACTTTATAATTTAATATACCGGAACCAGAACAGGTCGGAATATCAGAAAACATAAAAAAACACTGATAGGCACACTGGTCTAGGTTTGTAAAGGTAAATTTGTACATAGAAGTTGGTATGGGGGAATAATGTAAAATGGCCTGCCTGTATACTGTAAGCATGGAAAAGGAACCAGAACATCAGAAAACAGGCCGTTCAAAAAACATTGATAGGCAATAGTAACCGTGTACATAAGTATGGAAAAGGAAACTGAACAGGTCAGAATATTAGAAATTACATCAGGAACAAACCATTTAAAAACATTAACAAAAGAGGACTATATACATAAACAGATTATCAGTGATGTATTACATTATTTTGTTACACAAAGAAGGCAGAAAGTGAGAGAAAAAGAATGTGTCCAATTTACATTTCATGTTCTCCCACTCCTTTGGTTGGAAGTGCACCCGCTCCAAGTGATGGTCATCACTGCACTTCACAAAAAAGTCACACCACTTCAACCCAGTGATGCCCATCTGCCCCATCACTTGAAAATAGTATTCGTGTGTGGTCTTCAGGCTAAGGCTACCATCAGCCTTGCAACGCAAGTACTTGCAATCCCTCACGCTCCCTTTGTTGGGGCACTTGATCTCCAGGAGGCCGTGCGTTGGTGAGGCACTGAGGTCAATCACTTTACGGTCAGGTGAGGCACCTAGGTGTGGGGCGTGGTGGTTGATGACGAACCCACAGGGGAAGATCTCATAGCCAGTGAGGTCTTGATATTCGGCTGCAGCAACAGGCTCCAGTTCCAAACCTCTCTTCATCACCTTAGTCTGCACTATTTTCTTTTTCAAATTGACAGCTAATACGTTGTAGTCTGCCACCCTTGAACAAATCCTCTTGAAGGAAGAGGAGGTAAGACGGTTGGCTCGAACTTTATGCCAGGTCTTGCTATGGCTCTGTTCCCTTGTCTCTATCTCCAGCTGTATTGCAACAGCCTGAGTGACCACCAGGCCACCATAGTAGCACGACTCAGTGTCATCCTGGACAGTGTAAAATGAGCATGGCTGTGATGGTAAGGGAAACAGGGGATCATCATTAGCCCTGGAAGACTGCGTTGCGTGGTAGGTAAGCACAGATCCCTTTGGAAGGTCTCCAAAGTCGGTAGAGACAAGAGCAGCAGGCTGTTTTCTGTTCTCCTCCAGCAGCTTGAACATCTGACTCTTGCTTTCTATTTGACTCAGGTTTCGGTGAAGGCTCTCTGCAAAGGCATTTGATGGAAGTGGGAGTGGCACAGGACAGTACAGGTTTGACATCACCCCTTCAGACGAGCGTTGCCTCTTTGGTGGAGGTGTGTTGGTCACTGGTGGTTTTAGCTTTGAGACACTCACAGAGCTCACTGTTCTTGGACTGACACCCAGGGCCCTCGATGGAACGTGCCAGGCTAGAGGCAGTGACGTCTTGCTTGTTGTTGGGGGGACAGATGTGTAGCCCATCTTGGCAAAGTGAGTGAGAGTGTAGAGCAGCCCGATGAGATGGTTGCATTGTCCCAAGCCAGCTTTGCAGTTGCACTGCGTCTCCCTTATAAATGGCTGCTCAAATGACAGCTCCACCTGAAAAGATAATCAAACTTTAGACACTTGACACTTCAGAGTTGCTATTAACAAATATATGTATATATATACACACGCACATGTATATACATACATGTATATATATTGTTGTGTTTCTATACCGAATTAAAGACTGACCATCATATAAAACATAATTTTCTCAGTTCCCTAAGGCTTCATAATAGACGTCTCCATATTTACCTGGTATCCTGAGAGATGCTTCGATGATGTTCCACAGCCTTTACAACCTGGTGTCCGGCCTGCCTCAGTCGAGTCCGGGCCTGATGTAGCTCGATATTTAGGAATTTATCCAAGTTCTGATAACTAGCTATAATGTAATAATTCACTCAGAGACTGTATATGAATTTTTAACGAATCACTAACAGTTTGGTTTCGTTTTATTAATAAACAGTAAAACAGTAACAGTAAAAATTAATAAAAGAAAAATACAAAATAACAACGAGAAGTCTTCACCACGGAATGACGGCCACGTTTGATGATTACATAACCCTTTTATATTCTCGTATTACATCAATGTCACCCTCATCACAATAACCCTCTTTCCTTCCCCCTCTGGCCCCCCTTCCTCTGTCTTTACTCATGTTTACTCCAGATGTACAGCTCTTGTCACGGAATGCTCGCCAGACGGGGGCAAGAGTTCAAAGGAGAGTATTAACACCTTTAACTGCAAAGCAAGCTTATCGCTATCTTAAAGCATAGGGTAAAAACACTACCCCTTACATATCATATACCTATGTCTAAACCACTATTTCACACCTCTTGGTGCAACTAGCATTTACGCTTTGGTTATGGTTAGAAGTTCCATCCTGCATATTCTTGCAAGATGCATCTCCTAATGTGCAACCGCTTGTTTCTGCAAAGCAAACACTTCTAAGTATAAAACAATACAAGTTTCAATACACGTGCCCTTCAGTTATACAGCACATACTTAAAACATAACACTTGATTTTTTTTAAATTTCCATAACTGGAGACTGAACCTCCATCCCCTCCATTTCATTTGTTAACATCATTTATATCTCAGAATTGCGAGAAAAAAGTCAGAATTGTGAGATAAAGAGTCGCAATTACCTTGTTTTATTTTTTATTCAGTGGCGGAAACGGGCTTCCATAATTATCTGTATGTTTCCTTTTTCTGCAATTAAAAAATAAAAATAAAAAATACAACTAAAATTGTTAACTGTCAGTTAGCATTTTGCTTAATATATGGCTGTAGGAGCGCACGATGGTCACCAGAGGGCGCTCTTTCGAAAAAAAAAAGTTTTTTGCTGCGCCCCCCAGTCATTTTGCGCCCCAGGCAACTATCTATGTCACCTATACCACGGGCTGGCCCTGATTGTCCATCATGACAGTCTCAGTTTCTCTGTTATACATGCTCTCCCTTGGCACTGAAGTTCTGTTCTTGTCACAAGTTGTGATACACATTATGATGCAGAGGAGGAGGCAGAAGACTAAGGCCAGGCAGTAACCTGTTATCTTAAAATAAAGAAAGAAAATAGATCAATACATCAAAAACAAAATTAAACAACTGTATAAGTTATATATGCATGTTGTATGTATGTTAATGGTTTACAGGTCCTTCTCAAAAAATTAGCACATTGTGATAAAGTTCATTATTTTCTGTAATGTACTGATAAACATTAGACT
>JAUZSZ010000087.1:5511338-5521556 GCA_034780575.1 Labeobarbus marequensis
AATGTAATCTTGTTAAAACTGATTTCATAAAATTGGTATCGAAAAATGTATCATTCAGGAACCGGTATCGAACTCAAGGTATCGGTATCTGTATCGATATCGAAAACTTTTGAACGATACCCAGCCCTACTCTCAATAGCGATTTAAGTACAAAAACCGGACGAATCCCTTGAAATATATCATCTGATCGATGTCTTGAAGCGTGGCACCACCTCAGGTGTTCATTATTTTTGTAATAATTCAACGGCCCGTCGTCAATTATTCCTTACTTATTTCACAGGCAGAAAATAAGGTAAGGTTATTAAATAAGGTTAAATAGGTTTGCTTGCCTTAAAATTCAAAATATATTGTGCTTGCATAAACTTACCTAGGCTGCAAATCTTTGATCAAAAATACAGTAAAAACAGTAATACTGTAAAATAATTTTACAATTTAAAACAACCGTTTTGTATGTTCGTATTAAAATTGTAACTTATTCCTGTGGTTCATTTTCAGCAGCCAGTTTTCAGTGTCATATCATTCTAAGCTGATTTGATACTCAAGAAATATTTTTTATTATCAAGGTTGAAATCAGTTGTGCTGCTGAATATATTTGTGCAAACTGTGATGCATTGTTTTCAGGATTGTTTGATTAAAAAAAAAAACATTAATTTGAAAAAAATTAAACAATGCAAAAGCCTTTACTGACACTTTTGATCAATATAATCCCTAGTAAAATAGTAATATATTTAAAATACATTTATTTCATACTCAACAGTTCAAATCTGTTAACATATTTACTGATTTATCGATCAAGAATTACTGATATAATTAAACTTTTTTTAGAGTACTACTTGTGTACAATGCACAATGCACATTTCTTAATATTAAGCCTAAAATGTTTTTTTAATGTCACTATTGATGAGGATTGTTTGATCTTTGAATAACATCGGTCTTTAAATGCAAGATATTTAAAGTGTACCTGAAGTGTACTTGCAAGTGTTTCACTTTAGCACAATCAAATATACTTCAGTATATCTTTAGTTGGACTTCAGCACTACTTACGCACCATTAAATTGCATCAAGTACAAAATTAGTTGTGCCATTTAGCAAACATTAAGTATACCAGTTTAGTGAACTAAAAGGAGAGTTGCAGTTTATTTTTAAGTACATAAATGTATTTGTAGTATACTTCGCATGTAATAAATATATATGTATTAACATTTTTTGGTATATTTATTTTTTACTAGGAAATTCGTTCTTTGATTAATATCTTTAAAAAAAAAAAGAAGTTGAATAGCAGTCTCTAGTCTGATTGGAGCTTGTGATTTTCAGAAGTTTTGTGTGCATTATGCATCACATCAGATGGTCAGTGAATGTTTTGTGGGCGGTAAGTGTGCACATATGAGGCTGAGACTAGCTAAACATTGACGTTAGTGTCTTTAAAGGGATAGTTCACGTTTTGTTCAGGTGTTTTGAATACAACATTGGGCCTATTGATTTTCATTGTTTATTTTTTTTATATTCAGTCTTCCAAATATCTTTTGTGTTCCACCAAAGAAAGAAAGTCATACAGGTTTGGAAGGACATGAGGGTGAGCTGTAATGTTTCATAGGTCCAACGTAAAGCTCTCTGGACTGAAAGAATGATGGATGAAAAGCCTTAGCTGATTAGAGTTTGTTGTAATCTCACTAAATTTCGCTTGACAGCTTTTTTTTTTCTTTCATCTTAAAATTCACTTGACAACTTTTTCCCCCTCGATGCATCACTAATAACCTCAGAACTGATCACTCTCAATTTAGCCCCCGTTAGAGGAGTTTCCTCTTATGCTAAGTCCATTAGCGTGCTGAACTGTTGGATGTTTTGCATTTTATTGAGACAAATGTGCAATTGCTGAAAGACCTGCGTGATTTGAGTTTAATGACAGGGGTCTTTATGGCAGGCTTTTGTGTGATCTATTAGGGCAATAAATTGTCAGCATAGCTTGTGAAAGTGCTTTCATTAGTGACTTTGCAGGATGATGAAAGTCATCGGACTGCTATGACAATGAGTCAGTCCACCGAAAAGCTATTTTTAGCGTCTGTTTGCCCACCAGGAACTAAACATATGAAAAATCACCTTTCTCTGTTTTTCATTGGCGTTCAGGCTGGTAGGAAGTTTTCTTCTGCTGAATTAAAAAGGTGCCTACACATGGTCTGGAATTCATAAAACAGGATTTCACGCCACACTTTCACCACTGTTAAGTCAACTGTGGAAATAAAATCAGACTCTAAAGGTTCTTTCGTCTGTTATTTGTTGAGTGTGGTTGGGTGACTAAAGGAGATTTTCGTGTTATCCAGGGGTTTACTGGCATGTCAGGTTTGGTCTTCTCAAATGGCTCGGAAGTTATGGGTTTCTAATGCATGATTGTGTCGGATGGAGGGGCTGCAGATTTCTTCCTCTGTAGGCTGCTGTTGCTAGCCAGTGGGTTCCCGAGGGCTCTCAGCTCTCTTGTTTGTCTTGCAGCGTTGACATTTTTTGGCTCTGTGCCCAGAGAGCATCTAGCCCCCCAACCCCCTACCACCGCATCTCCACCATCTCTTCAACTCGCTCATCCCCCCACCCTTCCTCCACCTACCGCTGTTTCCTACAGTACGACACTGACTGTGACTTGGACTGCATCATGTATAAATACATATCAGGCCAACAAGGAAAGCAGTTATGTTATGGGATGTGTTCTTAACATGTTTATTTTTCCCCTGGTCATGAATGGTTATTCACACACCGGTAAAGAGACATGGTAATTTTGTACTGATAATGAGAATTATTTTCATTTTTTTCAACAAATGGCCAATAATAAATTCTGTACTATTGTGTTCAAGCAAACAAAAAAAAAGTCACTTAAATTAATTGTTATAAATGGTACCAAGGTGTCACAGAATCATAATGTACAGTATGAAATTTTTTTTGTCGAGTAGTTAATTGTTTAAATATTACAACATTAAATATACAATATCCAGTAAAGATTTTAATAGTGTATCTTTCAAATGATTGGGCTCATTTAGATTAAGTTACTTTTTATTCAGAAAAAAGTGCATTAAATATCATAAGTAAAAGTAAAAACATTAATAATGATACAAAAAAATCAGTTTTATATAAATGCTGTTTTTATGCTTTGTTCATCAAGGAATCCCGAAAAACCACACAAATATTAAGCAGCACAACTGTTGTTACATTGATAATACTAAATCAACATATTAGAATGATTTCAACAGGATTATGTGACACTGAAGACTGGAGTAATGCTCCCAAAGCTAATAGGCTAATATTACTATTTTTATTCAATTCTCATCAAATAAATGTAGTGAGCGTAAAAGACTTCTTTCAAAATCCTGAAAACGTTTTATGACCCTGAACATTTGAACGGTAGTGTATCAGCCTGAGCACCAGTATTGCGACAACATATCGTGCATCACTAATTTAAAATGTTTATTAATGATTATCTGAAAAGAAGAGCTGGTGTGTGTGTTTTATTTATTTTTTTCTCTCTGTGTGCATAGCTTTCTATTTATCCTCTCAGAGTTTACTGAAAACAGCTGGCATACAATGAACAAAGTTCAAAGTCAATGTTTTTATTTCTAAAAGAAGTGCTCCTCTGAATCCCAAGCACATCCTTTTTTCCTGTGGATTTCTTGTTAACATTCTTTTCTGGCTATTGTTAACATAAGATCAAAGATTCAGACCAGCTCTTATACAATTCATCTCGGTTCACAAGTGGATTTTTTAAACTAGAACTTTTAACTCAATGCTGTTTTCATTTGTTTTGCAAGCCTAGTGATTGGATTCTGCTTTATTTTGTCTTGAAGCAGGATGGTTTGTATTATCTAATGAATAGGGAGGAAACATTTTCTATTTTGGGCTGTTTGGTATTTTACTTGATACTTGTCTTTTGTTAAAATATTTTAGGTTTTGTGGTTTTGTTTTATTGGTGGTAAATCAGACTTTGTTTTAGTCTGAAAAGCCACACTAAGTTGATTACATTTCTAGGTTCCCTTTCTGCATGAACAAACAGAGAATATATTGTTTGTTCATCCATTTTTATTGTTTTATTTCAGCTGCTGTATAAAATATGCAAATATGTATACTTGCACTACTGCTTAAAACTTTGGGATCAGTAAAAAAAAATTGTTAATACTTTTTGATTCAGCAAGGATGCATTAAACTGGTCAAAAGTGATAGTAAAGATATTTATAATGTTACAAAAGGTTTCTATTTTAAATAAACTGCTATATTCAATATTTTAAAGTTCTGTATTCATCAAAGAATGTTTAGGAGCACATTTGTTTTTAATATGGTTATAACAAGAAATGTTATTAGAGTGATTGTGTGAAACTGAAGAGCAGTTTCATTTGAGGGATCTGACATGTTATCAGGTTTATTGTTACTGTATAGTTTTGTTAGTTAATTATTTCTCTCTGTTTTGTTACATTCATGAGAATATGGTTCCCTGTTACCTTGAACTGTCCTTGTGTGGTAACGTGATGTGACAGATATGAATCAGCCCTTAGAAAAAATAATTTTTGCTAAACATTTTTGTCCTGAAACCATTTATTAAGAGTAGAGCATTATAAGTGTTTGTAATGTGTTTAGAGTTACTTTGTCAGTTGTCTGTATTTATTTTAAAGATTGGGACTAAATAACTCACAGCTGATCTATTTTCCATAGCCTTGGCACAAAACCCGTTACACAAGAGGAGAACCATTTGATGGAAGAAAAGAAAAAGAAAAAGCAAGAGGAAAAGAAAAAGAAGGAAGCTGCTCAGAAAAAGGTCAGTTTCTTTCCCGTGACCCACAAGCTTTCACATAGAATCTTTTGCATGCATCCCTCTTATAAAAGCCGCTTAACGGACACCTTACCTTAAGCTTATGAGTCTGTCATAAGCTTCTGAGACATCTTTACCAACGTCAACCACAGGTACCAAACTGGACAACTAGAGCTCACAACAATCTGTTTAGCGTCTGGCTTTGAAGCTCTGTTCAAACACAGTTATTATGGTGCTCACTTCTTAAGCCTGGTTTATACTCGATGCGTCCGCAAGTTCGCTTGGGTGTGCATGCCAAATATGACGTCATTGCGGTGTTAGCCGAAGTTCGCTTTGGGTGAGCGCGGCCTCATTTCGCATGGCGGTGTGGACGACATTTTTTGTGACTTGAGCGAACAGTTCGCACGGCGCTGCAGTCAACATGAACAGCTTTGAAGAGATTTTGGCTGAACAGTTACGCCTGTACAGACATCTTTATGATCCGTCTATGTGTTCTTATTTTTGTGTACTTAAATTTTCTTTGTAATTTTTATAATAGATTTACAATAATTATTCACATATATGCCTGTAGCACTGTAACTATAGTAAAGTATTCTATGCACCACAAAACATTGTGTCTGTATTATATTGTATTCAGAATAAAACAATATTTATCAACATTGTTCTTTTGAACTGTTCTTATATCTTCTCATTTTATATAACATAACAAAGACATCACATGGGATAATCTATGGCAAAGTACATTTAGCAGTCCCTATCCTTTATAGAAGTGTTACATTTGCAAAACACTGTAGGGTTTCAATTTATATACATTATAACATTAATCTTGTATTTGAACAGTTACACCTACTTGAGCCTCAACGTGGCAATATTTTTGTCTAACTTGTACTCTAATAATGTGGTCTAATTTGAAATGTTAGAATAAGAAATAAGACATCCTGTAATTCCAACACTGTCGAATAACCCACATACCGTTAGCTATACTGCAATATGTAGAAATGTGTCTGCATTATGCACAGAAATGAAAGAGTGAACAAAAAGTTTGATGTAAAATTTTATTAAATCAACAAACAATAGTCCAGCAATTATCAAAGCTGCAACATATAAAAATACAAATATTAAGGGCAATAAACAAGTGTGTAGTCTCTGTAAAATTAGTGTGGGACTGTAGTTCGTATTTGTCAACACAAACATCTTTCGCATTATTCTTTACTGTAAGCACAAATAGTAGTAACAAACACAAAATCTCCGTTTCCTTGTCGAGCAGCTGCTTGCGAGACGCCATCTTGAATGATCTGACGTAATTCCGGTAAAATCCCTACTTCTCTCCTACTTTCTGCGGATTTAAAGGACGATTTCGTTTGTGCGCCCCCTGTCGTTTCAAAGAATATCTCAACGACGAGCGCGTCAAGTATAAACGCCTCGTCCGTTCGGGGAGGTGCGCGCGCAGTCAGCGGAGGCTCGCGAAGCGGAGCCAGGCGCGAGTATAAACGAGGCTTCAGACACCGGAACCGGAACTGATCGCGGCCGCTCGAGCCAATGCTTGTGTTGGGTTTATACCAGCACGTTTCTGAAGCGGTATTTTGTCGATTTTTTTGCCTGCCTTGTCAGATTTTTCCTACCGTAGCGCAAAATTACAGCTATATCTATCGATCCATCCTACCTCATCGAAAAATCCTACTGTGGGTTTCTGTTTCGCAAGCCTGGTAATACCAAACTCTGCTACTTCGCTTTGCTTCGTACACAGAGAAGCGAACTGAAATTGAGTGGAAGTAGTCAGGCTACTGTTTCGCGCCTTTTATACAGCGATCTGTCATGCCACATCAAAGACTGTCAAAACGGCATTTATTATTTGAATTTCCTGAATTTATTTATTTAAATACTGTATTCGTTCAGTACACATGCATACCGAACCGAAAGACCCGTACCGAAACGGTTCGGTACCGTTACACACCTAAAAACTGGTGGGGTGAAACATGGTGACAATTCTAGGGGCCCCCAGCCTTTTGGTCCCAGACCACAATTTTGCTGAGGGAGGCCAAAGAAACAAAGCTGTAAAGTCTTGTAAAATGTTTAGAACTATGACAAGTTTTAAAGGTCTTTTGAGCAACATTACATTTAGTAATTTTAAATCAAGAAACAGCAAGATGTTAAACAGCCTCTGACATAACGGATCCAGCTACATCTATGAAAAGATTAGAGAGCTAATTTTTCACAAAATTGTTTTTGTTGCATAGTATAATACAATAATAATGTACCAAATACAATTATATGGTATGTTTGAAAATTGCAATGATTGTACAGTTAGTTAAGCACCAAACAGAACCTTTCTGTTTTATAAACAATAATATAGAGGACAAAGGAATGACCACTTGATGGTAAAGCTTTAGGGAAAACAGAGGTCACCTGGAACAAAATCATGCACATGTAATAATTCTCCAGGCCATGAAGGCTATATTGATCATGGTGTTAACCACAGTGATATACATGGTGCATTAATACAGCGACCTTGCAGTGAAGTTGCTTGTTTATATATATATATATAAACACAGAGAGTCCTGTGTTCTCAGTGCAATCTCATGTTAACACCTATTGCAGTTTACAAAATATTATTCAAGACAAGTATATGTAAAATTTATGTGCATGTTAATAGTATTAGAAGCTATTTTCATATATTATATGATTGTACACATAATTATATCAAATTATGAATCTAAAGTCAAAAACTGTTCTTTTAAAACAGAAATGTCCACTGAGATGAGAATAAAAAGGTCTTTATTGCCATTTCACAAATGACAAACTGGTAAGTGAAAAACTATAAATAATTTTTGGCTATTACCTAAAGAGTACTATCAAAGTATTTACAAACAAAGTACATAAAAACAATGGAATCTACAAATAAAAACAAAAAGATTTTATTTTATTTTTGCTAGAAAATGTCCATATTAGCTCACTTTGCCCTCCTCATCTCCTCCATCCACTGCTTTACAGTCTTTCCCGAGGCTTTGGCACAAAAGTGAACACCGCGGAACTGGCTGTGACCGAATTCTTTTGTCTTTGGTTTGCCACACTTTTTACAAACATACTGTTCGCAAGGCCTCTTCAGGGGTAACCCCCGCTGGGCTGCCTCTTCCTCTGCCTTCTTCCGTCGCCAAGCAGTGGTCCTAGGCACCTTTGGACTAGGGGGCCCGGTGGCAGCAGCTCTTTGCTCTGGGTCTGTTTGAAAGGGCTCAGAACCCCTGATCACTACTTTAATTACATCGCCTACATGTCTGTGTCGAAAGGGCTCTGGAACATTGTGCTGTACAGGAAATAGAGGCTCAGACGCCTTCATGTTGTCAGTGCACTGGTGCAAATTCAACTGTTCTTGCCTCTGTTTCCTGGCATTGTACCTGTGTACAGAAAATATGATACAGTATTTAATCTCTATGTAATTATAATTAATATACAGCTGCATATTAATAATCAGTTACCACTGGCACAGTGTCCGCTGGTTTATCTCAAGCAGCTGTATCTGTGTCCGGGTGGAGATTGCAGCGCTGTTCTGGACGATGTCCCTGATCATGTTGTAGTCGTGGAGGATGGCAACCCATCTGTTGACCCTGAAACCAGCGATGGTCTGACCAGCAGGGTGGATGTAGCTGAGAGCGAGGCAAATGGCTGTGACAAGACGGCTGACATTGTAGCAAATCCATGGAAAAGGGAACACAGGTTATTTCTAAGGAATTTCAATAAAGATTAAAAAAAGAACATTTATGTAATTTTCTGGCACATGTACCTTTTTAGACCATCAATGCATGGAGTCGCAAAGTTATCGCTATGACTGTTGTTTAAGCACAGTCTGTCTTCAGCTCGGGCCGGGTGGACAACACCTCCTTTGTCATGCTCTGACAGCTTATCCCACAGGGCGACAATCTCATCCACCTTTCGCTGTGTGACAAATCCATGCTTTCTAAGCTCAACCAGACTGTTGGCCAGGTTAATAACATGGTCATACCCAGGAACACCATCAGGCCCCACGCACTTTTCCTGAGAAAAACAGAGTATTTCCTATTACAAAAATGCCTTATAAACATATAAACACAAACACATGGCAGAAAAATTGGTAACATTTTAAAATAAAGTCTGATAAATTAACATAATGCATTAACTAATAGTAAGCAATATATTCATTACAGTATTTATTATTCTTTGTTAACGTTAGTTAATAAAAATACAAATGTTCACTTTTAGTTCATGTCCATTAGCTAATATTAAAAATACAACTTTTTAATAATTGTATTATTTGTGAATGTGTTCATAAATGCTTTGTTCATTTTTTTTAACTGCAATAACAAATGGAACCTTATTGTAAAGTGTTAGAACCTTTTTTTCTTTCTTTTTTTTCCAGTGAACACCACTTACATTATCATCCTCCTGTGAGATGCCCTGGGGCGCGAACTGGTCTGCAGTGGTAGGCTCATCCTTTATTGGCCCAGATGTGGAAGACACGATTGGATCCGGCTGTGATGTTGAAAGGCCTGAGGAAGGTGATTGCAGAAGCTCTGCCTGATATTGAATGGGCTGAAGTGGTTTGAGGCTGAGCTCCAAGAACTGTGGTGATTTGAGGTCATCAAAGTCCGAAACCTCATTTTCCAAGTCTCCCTCCAGATGCTCATCACTCCCATCAGGAGCATCGGGATCCATAAGATAGTCGACCTCCAACACTCTGTTTGTTTCAGAATAAAGATACTCTACCCCTATGAGCTCACCTGTGCAAACAGTAAGTCACAAAAAATTAATTGGTTAAGTATTTAAGCAAAAAAAAAAAAAAAAAACTGATCTAAATAAAACAGCATGACAAAGTACCATTCTTCAAAAGTTTTGAGTCGGTAAGGTATTTAAAATGTTCTTGAGAAGTCTCCTATGCTCACCAAGGATGTATTTATTGGTCCAGAAATACAATAACAGCAATAGTACTGTCAAATATTTTTACAATTTAAAATATAATGAATAAATTGTAATCAATTTTTAAAAGTGCTGCTTAATATTTTTATACAAACAATTTTCTTCAGGATTCTTTGATGAATAGAAAGTTCAAAAGAAAATTATTTATCTGAAATGTAAATCTTCTTAAAGGAATACACCACTATTTTTGAAAATAGGTTCATTTTCCAACTCCCCAAGAGTTAAACAGGTGAGTTTTACCGTTTTCAAATGGCAGTACTTTTAGCGCAGCTCCGGCGTAATTATCAAGGAACATTGCTGCCGTACCATGGGTGCAGCAGGCGCAATGATATTATGCAGCGCCTGAAAATAGTCCCCAGCTATATCATAACTAGTTATCTAGCTGGGGACTACTTTCAGGTGCTGCGTAATATACATATCGGTCTAGAAAATCGCAACTTTTCATTTTCTGTCAGTCTTAGTACACAATGTAACTACAGAAGAGTCAAGTT
>JAUZSZ010000087.1:5584182-5597760 GCA_034780575.1 Labeobarbus marequensis
GGCCCATTTTAACTGAACAGCTGGTCCATTTTACCTGAATGTTGTGCCATGACTCAAGAAGGTACCCGCTGATTCTCTAACTCTCATAATTTTAAAACTCTTATACTTTTTCACATTTAAAAAATATAAATATACTTAAGAGACCCATGCTAATTTATAAGAATATCATTAGCTCTCATACATAGCTTATTTGATGGTATTATAAGTCATTTACCAAAACGTGGCCCATTTTAGCTGACTTCACCCTATAGAATAACAGTATATAATTATAGTATATAATTTAGAATGATTTTAATTAAAATGATTTTAGGTAGAATCAAACATGGACAAAATGTATAAAAAATATTTTTATTGCACATATGCACTATACTGTAGCTTAATCTAGAAGATGTCAATTTTGGAGCATTTCCTAATCAGCAAAGCATTGCTAAAATGTTTTCGGTCAAACGTTTGAATAGCGTTCAGCAGATGTAATGCTAATGAATATGGTGCTCTCTTTAAGATGTTTATCAGAACACAAATATAACGCTTAAAACATATAATGCTTTCCAAACGATGCACACTTTCACAGACATGTTAGGACATAGGTGTGTCCTTGGAGAAAAAAAAATGACATGACAAATTTTGAAAAATAAGAGAGAAAACAAACCTTGTTCACTTTTTAAAAACATCAAATGCAAGTGTTACTGAGAGAGGGTAGTTGTGCATCTGTTGCAGCCAGATTCATTTCTGAGTGGCTCGCCCTCAGTGAGCTTTGATCATCATATTCAAGAGTTGTTTCATTAGTGCTGGCAACCAATTTAAATACTTAAAGGGCAAGTTCACCCATAAATAAAAGTTCTGTCATTCTTTATAGGTAGGCTGCATGTTGTTCTAAACCTATATGACTGACTTTCTCCCGTGGAGCAAAATAAAATAAAATCAAATCAAAAAGATATTTTGAAAATGTTTTTATGTTGTTTGGAGCCCACTGACTTTCAATATATCTTTGTGTGTGTTCAAAGGGATAAAAATAATATTTCAAACATGATGTTTTTGCCACTTGCACATCAGTTTCAGTCAGCTCTGAATTAATTTGTAGAACGTCAAACAAATAAACCAGGGTAGTTAACAAACTAAAATCATAATTTAAATGAATAAATATAAAAAAAATATTTAAATGTATTTTTGTTTTTCAGCTAGTTGCAAAGGCAACTTGATAAAATAAAACTACGCAGACATAAAAAACATACTAAAAATGATAAAAACACAACAAAATTACTAAATCTAAATGAAAACTGAAAATATTAAAATAAAGAACTGATTAAACATTAATAAATTATAACAGTATCTCAATACTAAAATAACACTGAATTAAACGCATTAAAAAAATGAAAACATTTAATTAAATCTTATTTTAACCTTCATTATTTTTAAAGAATAATTTATTACTATTTTTGACACTTTATTCGTGCATGTGTATAGATGCTTTGACAATACAGTATGCAAAAACAATCATGGCTACATGAAGCACTTTGAAATGTTGAAGCTGTGACAGAATTCCAGGCGTTAGTGCTATCAGTGACAGAAGCACCGCACAGACCCGCGTTTATGTTACGATCATGCACGGCTTTAGGGAGCAGGGCCTGACGGGTCACGATCCCGACGTCCCGCTCGTAGCGATCCAAGATAGAGCAACACACTCACTTCAGACGCTAGTCTTGTCTCTTGCCTCGCACTGGCGTATGATGCTAAAGGGCTAATCCACATATTAAAGCTAATTTATGAAGATCCGGTAAGCACTGCCTTTAAACATGCAGTCAAATTAATATTCAAATGTAATTCCTCACCTAAAGAAATAAAATATGCTAATGGCATACTAATTTAGTTGCAGCTGCTGTTGCTCAACGGCTGATGGTCTGATTTCTCAAGGCCGGGTATTTAACACCGCAGCCAGAGAGTAAAGAGAGAAATTTTCTTGCCACAAATGAATTAGTAAACAGTGTACGTGTTTGTAGAAGCGTGTGTCAGCGGTTGTAAATGTACGCTGCTGGATGTACCATGTCAAATAGTTTGTTCGTAACCGCGTACGTCCTCTCGGGCCAGAAAAGGGTCACGTTTTAACTTCAACCTCGTCTCACGCAGGGAAACTATTTTTTATGTGAACCTGATTTAATTACGACTTATAGATGTGAGGGAAAAAGCACAAAAGTGTTGGATCGTTCGGATTGGCGGGGAAGTTGCGCATTAGCCGTCACCACCTGTGGCTGTTTTCGGTATCGGCTGCGTCTACGGGGGGATGAATAAAACAAACGAAAATATGAAAATATAGACATTGGTTTGTCATTGTGTGCTGTCCTCCAGGGGTTGCATTTGCATATTCATATTTTTGACCAGATACATGAATAATTTCCCTCTCTCCAAAGGTTAGAGCTCATTAATTAAAGCTCAACTATTAGAGAGAATATTTTCTATTATTAATTGTTTTGGTGTGTGTTTGTGGCACCACACGGAGCTGTTATAATTTATAACTGACCTGAACTCGTCTTTCTAGTTTCCACCCGGTTACCACTGAAAGCCAGTTCACCTTGGGCAATGACAATCTCCAGCTTAACCTCTCAAAGAGCCGCCACAGGGCAGTTCCTCCAGCCCAACAAATAGCTCCTCTAGATCTTCCACAGGGAATTGACTGTGCACAAATGAATCGGACCAGAGAACGAGTGCTTACTGAGAGCAGCTGCTTAAACAAGCCATTTAGGTGAACTAGAAACAGACTGAGGGATGCTGATATGGACAAATCGCGAGTGTTTGTGATCAAGAATGGATTTAAAGGTGAAGACTGCTAGCATCAGCAAACAGAAGGCCCCGCCCCCAAACTCACACCATTGGTTGAGACGGTGTCACTGCATATAATTAAAATTAGAAAAGGATGCACTTCAGGCAGCTTTAAAAAATAAAGAAGAAAAATAAAAAGTCACCAACCTGTAGTTTTCCAAGTTGACCCTCAACGGCCTACATTATACCTGGATCAAACAAACTGAATAAAAATTAGCTTCATAATTAATGTATGCTACTATAATGGGGTTGGTACGATTTCCTAATATTTCTGAAAGAGGTCTATTCTGCTTACCAAGGCTGCATTTATTGGATCAGAAATGCAGTGAAACAGTAATATTGTGAAATATTATTACAATTTAAATTACTGTTTTCCATTTGAATATACTGTAAAATGTCATTTACTGCTGTGATCAAAGATGAAGCATCATTACTCCAGTCTTCAGTGTCACATGATTTTTCAGAAATCATTTTAATATTCTGATTTGCTGCTCAAGAAACATTGCTGATTATTATGTTGAAAATTATTGTGCTCCTTCATATTTTTGTGGAAACTTGATACATTGTTTTTCAGGATAGTATGATGAATAGAAAGTTAAAAACTACAACATTTATTTGATACTTATTATTATAAATGTCTTTACTGTCAATTTTGATAGATTTAATATGGAAGCCCATTTCCGCCACGTTGAGAAAACATATAATTCTGTAAGTCATAATAATGAGATACTTTCTCCTAACAATGACTTACTCCACGCATGCGCAATGCAGGAGTGACGGCACGCTAGCGACATCTGCTGGCCAAAGCCATGCAGGAACACCGCAAACATTGCTTGTTCTGTAATCTAAAACTGTATAATCTATCAATAAATAACGATTCCAGATCAGTTATCTGCATGTAGTCTTTTGCTAATTTGTAGCACAAGTTACTCTGCCAGCTAGTTATGGCTTCAAACATTCCAGACTAATATTTCAGCTAAGAAATACAGGTATTTTAAGAAATGAAAGTCATCACGCATATAAACTTAATAAGCAACGCAAAACAGCAAGATTTATGCAGCATTTTCTATAACGGTTTTCTAAAGGAAAAAGCTTAACATGCAACTTTGGGGGTTGTGTTCAAATTCTGGGTTCTTATGCTTGCCTGTATGCATGATCAGTAATACTGTATCCTGAATTAGTCATTGTACTTTAAGCCACATTAAGCATTTTTCACATTCACATGTCCTGCAAGAAGCGGTGTGGGATGCTGAAGACCAAGCGGTTGCCATGGTAACGAACAACTACGCTTTGTGCTAGCGAGATGAGATTGGGTTACTGTATAAACATTGTGGGCTTATGCATGTGATGCATTAAAATGACAGCTAATAAAACTAACAAATCATCGAAATGAACATCTACACTCAAAAAAATGAAACCTTGACTTTAATTAATTTTTTCTTGTCAACAGGTTCCACAAAATGTAATTATGAAAGTTGAAAACAAATATTTCAAGGTTACCTGACTTAGTGGGTTTGTTTTAGGGAGAAATAATATGTTTGACTCAAGCCAACTATTATCACTCATTTTTGCTCAACAAGAGACGTTTGAGTTTAACTAAAGTCAGTTATGTTATATGGACTAACGAAATTTGTTTAGAAGTTGCATATTACCTATTTGTCTATTCAAAGTAAACTAATGATTTTACAACAAAACATTCAATTCAAGCTTAATCAATCAAAATAAAATGCTTTCACTAACTTTATTTTTTACTAGTTAGGTTGAATTCATTTTAGTTTGTCAACAGGTTCCACA
The DNA here is from genome assembly GCA_034780575.1 of Labeobarbus marequensis. NCBI lineage: Eukaryota > Metazoa > Chordata > Actinopteri > Cypriniformes > Cyprinidae > Labeobarbus > Labeobarbus marequensis. Next base: position 5,588,791 of record JAUZSZ010000087.1, read on the forward strand.
CAAATTACTTCAGTAAACTCAACTCAACATTTGTTAGTTCCTTTATTCACCAACAGTTTCTCAACAACACAACTGTTTATCAATTCTGTATTACAAAAGAGAAAAAACTGTTAAACATACCCATGAGTGGCAGCATTTAAAGTTGGTTATCTTTACCTTAAAAAAAAAACACAACTCTGGACACGCTTTACATGCATGTCACCCAGAACAGTGGTGCGTCACACACACACACACACACGAAAAAGTACATAAACTTTCAAGTGTTTTTCAATTCAATGGTTTCAAGTGCAAAGCAGGCCTTCATGTTAAACGCCACACGCTCAATGTTGGTTCACTCATACAGTTTGTTTTTAAGCATCTGTACCTTGGTTGAGAGTCTGGTAGCATCCAGCTTGAGGAAGATTTTCTGAAGCACCTCAAAGAACGTTTTCAGTTCCTGAGGATAACTGAGGTTCAATGCATATATGACACCCATTAAGAGTGCACATGCAGAAGCGATGTCTCCCAAGTCGTGAAGCACTTCAACACCCTCAATCACTATTCCAACATCAACTGGAGTGGTGGTGGCATCACCTCCCTCAGCATTAATGCTGTAGATGCCAAAGACAACTTGTTCAAGGTCCCTCTGGGCAGCACAGCCATCTGAATCCTTTCCACACATAAAAATGGACAACAATGAAATCACCAGCCAATTACGTAATTCCAAAGAGCTCATTGCATTGCAGTTTTCTCCATAAATGTTTTAAAATAGTGCTTGATTACTAACTTTTGGTCCAAACTGATTCCTCACAATTTGTACACTCACTGGCCACTTAAGTACACCTGTATGATCTGATGCCATCTAATATAGCAGCGCTGCCATAAGTTCTACTTTTATAAGATTATAATTTTTCAATTTTTAGATTAAATTATCAGAAACATGATTTTGGTCTAGACCAAAATTGCCATTCCTACAAGTCATATCCCACAATGTTAAATGGATATTGTGATATTCTTAAAAGCCCTATACCGTTACTGCTGCAGTAATTGTTAGTATTACCTACCAGATAGTCTTTGAAGAGACTGCTCGGATCTTCATTTAGATAGATACAAAGTGCCCTGAGGAGGCACTTCCTCTTCTTTTCAACAGTTTCATTCTAAATAGAAAAAAAGCAGCATCAACATACATACTACAAACCTATTACACTTCTATAATTATGTGAAATGGGTGAAACTTTAACTATAAAATTAGGCACATGTACAATGACCATTTACTTATACAAACATTATCAATGATTATGCAATTAGTCAAATACAGAGTACACTCAAGTAGGGCGGTCACGATAACTACTTTTTGTTGTGCGATATATTGCACCAAAATTAATTGCGATAAATGAAATTTCCATTAAGACCATTTTATGCCACTGATTTCATAATGACAGTATAATGATAAAATAACCTAATAATGCAAGTACACTCTTTCAAAGAACAAAACATTTTATTACTAAGAATATTTAGACACTGGAATGAGAAATGTGAACAAATATCTCTTATCCTATAAGATAAAAATAAACACCTTTGTTAACAAAAAAGCGCACAGTAACAAGAACTCGGACAAAACAAAGTAACATTAATGGTCAGCAGTTATTTTGTGTTTGGTCAAGATCATAAATGGGGTCGTATTTGAGCTTGACCACATATAATTTCTTTGGCTATATAGCAAGGCCGAGGCAGCACAACGACATTCATTATGAAAAATTTAGAATAATTTATGATTATAGAAAATTATCAGTGGCAATATCGCAGCACCAAAAATAATAGCGCTCATTTACATATATCGTACGATAAGTCGATATATTGACCATCGTGACAAGCCTACTCTTAAGTAGAGAAAAAGAGTGAAAAGGGAAGCTTTTTGGGAAACTGCAGAGTGAATGATCAGTGTGTTGGTGGTACTATGCAATAAGAGTAATTCTGTTCTTTCTGTTGCTTGTAACTTTGAATGGTCCTTTTGAACGTCAGTACATCAGTTTCCTCAAAATTCTGGTTATTTATCCATAGTGTGTAGTGTAAATACAAAATAGCAATTTGTTTAAAGAGAAAAAAAAAAAGTGCTGTTAATCTCAGAAGCTTTGTGAAATACAACCAAAGAAATTTTATATTCATATAGAGTGCATTTGCAATGTTATTGGTTTCTGACAAATGGCAACACAGACTAGACAAAATTTACTTATTCCTAAATGTGTTCTACAAAGTAGTAAACTACACCTGTGCAGTCGGAGCAAAGGTGAGGTAAATTTTCTTTCCTTTAGATCCACCCGTCTTCTTCAGCACTCTGATGAGCTGATCAGCGTGGTGGTCAAGTTGTGCAAAAAACGTTGTGACGAGGGGAACAGTGGTAATCCTCAGAAATTCTGCTTCCACCTTTAAATAATGTCCACAAACAACCTGTTATTGGTGTATACTAAAATTTTAGTAAAAACACCATATATTACTGTATTCTATAATTCTTTCATACTGTCATTTGATGCATTATTTAACATTGATTATGGATGTTTTAAGAAGCAGTTTATACCTCAGGCACAGTGAACAGTCCTGGCCATCTGGTCTTGAACTCTGCAATCATGGGCTTGTCTCTGTTTGTCTCCTGTCTCCTATATGCAAAGGTCTTGGCCATCTTCTCCTTGATAACTGCATTGTTGTGTCTTTTTTTGACCTCGGACAACAGGGACACTCTTTCGCCTTCAAGGCTGTCCTGGGTCTCTCCAGCAGGATAGGGGGGGCAGAAATTTACTTCTGCCTTTCTGGGTTTTTTAACGTCATAGGCCGGCTGGCACTTATCTGCTGGTTTGTTCTTGAGGGAATTAATGTTCATCTCTGGGCACCCAAGTTCTTAGCTTTGTCCTATAGTTGGCCATCTTGTACTTGAGGCTAATTTTCCATCCATAGTATCCACTAGAGGATCCTTGTTCCCTCAAACATGGGTGAGCTTTGATTAAAGCTTCAGCAACAGATTCTATTTCCAAATTTGAAGGATACGCCTTGAACTTAATTATTTGCTCAGCCAGACTTTCCAAGATGTCTGACTTCAGTTTGTGGCTGGGGTTTAGGAGAACTCTGCTTGACATTAAGGCCTGGTTTGCACTTTGAAGTTGCATCTCCACATCATATGGAAACGTAGGTACTTGAAATTCTGTAGGCCACTGTGATCGAGCAGTCGCTGAGTCAGGGGAGGAGAGTATTATTGTGTCATTAGAGGACGAAGATGTGTCACCACTCTGGTTCAAACAGCCTTGACTGACATCTGAAGCATCTGACAATGAGATGACTTTCACTGTACTCTTGTCTTGTATATCACTAATTTGATTAAAGTTAACAAAGTTATTATCAAAGTCTCTGTCCATGTACTGGAGTCTAATGTCCCCCTCTATATCAAACTGACGTTTGATCTCATTTGAAAGATCCTCCACAGACTTTGGCATGCCCGATTCTATGGTCAGCTTTTCAGCATTATTGGCACCAAAGACAATCCGCAGTTTCACTGGTGCAGCCATCATGCAAATACTTCAACCTAAAAAATAGAAAAAAGAATAAAGCCATTGTGTGTATAAAAGGATGAAAATTGGAAAATCAGCAACTTGTCTGATAAAAACCTGAAACAAATCAAAGCAAACATGGGCCGTATTCACAAAAGGAAATTGTCTCCCCACAATAAGCCCTCCTAAATACCATTTGTGTTGTAAAAATTTTTAAGTAAAATTAGGACCGACATCTCTCTTATTTCTAGAGACACGCAGTTAGGTTAATTGGAGATTCTAAATTGCTTGTAGGTGTGAGAATGAGGGTAAATTGTTGTTTGTCAGCAAGTGTTGGCCCTGTGATGTACTGGCGACCTGTCCAGGGTGTGCCCTGCCTCTTGCACAAAGATGGGTGGGACTGGCTCTAGCACTCCCTTGACCCTTAAGAGGATAAGCAGTTACGAAAATGGATGGATGGATAACCTGTGAATACGGCCTCAGGTTTTGAGCCATGCACCTAAGACAGAAGTCATCCACCAAGTGACAAAGATGTTAGAATGGAAAGTGAAGCTAAGGTTGCTGTAGGATGGAAAAGACGTGCCCACATTAATAGCTTAAATTGCTTTTGTTAGCAGTGTTTGCTTCAGACCTGTAATTAAAGCAATTCAATACAACTGCTTTGCCATGATGCTTGAATGAGACTTTGAATGTTCATTTTATTGATATTTGCTCCGAGATGTATTTAAATACATTACATGTGTTATCTTGTGTATTGTGTATTTACTGTGGTCAAGTAGTGTCAAATGTTTCAAATACCATCTGCTACTTTTTCCAGGTTTCAGACTAAATAGCAACAAAATTGAACTGTGATCAAATGCCACCAAATTCCTGCTACTACTATGTGCACCAGTTCAGTATCCCTTCAGTATCCCATTTCAGATAAAGCCAGTGACAAGATGTTCATGCATGCAGTGAAACAAGTCATTATACAGACACGTATACACAAGTGAAAAGTTAGTGTTAGGTGCTGATGCTAGTGATAATTGTACATTTAGAAGAGTTAGTAAAAACAGCTGTTTAACAACACCTACTTTTGATATAAGGATATCTTTTAAATGTAACCAGTCGGAGTGGCCCAACGAAGTAGTCATGTAGTGGGTACTTCTCTGGCAGGGCATCATGTGTTATCAGGAACATTTTACCAGTTGGACATGGTTGAAGTTCAAAGGCCCGGTAGTGCTCCCTAAACCAAGCTGAGAACTTCTTGACTATGAAATTAACTGTATCCTGAAGTAAACATAGCCTAATTATCTGTCCAAATTCAGGCAGTCCATCAGTAAATTCACAGATGACTATCATTCCGGTTCTATAGCAGATCCCTTTGCAATCTGCACTTTTAGCCATGTTTACTTCTGTTATGTTTGGGTACATCTGCTGGATAGGCAATGATACCTCATCTTTTAGCACCTCAAGAGGAACTCTTGATGCACCTGAAACTTCAAAGCCAGGTTTACGTGGAGTTGATGAGTGTAAGTGATAGGCAATCATCAGCTGGTGTTTCTTTGCCAGTGTTAAAGTAACATTCTTGAAACACTTGGTATGAACAGCAGCATTTTTAAAAAAGCTGTGCTTGCCCTCAAATCGCATGGTCCACAGGCCAACCAAAGGGCCAAAACACCGGATCATGTGAGGGTAATGCTCCAAGTAGTGATGTTTTGGCAAAAGTTTCTGATTAGGAAATGCTTCTTGGTATTTCTGCCTGTGATCAGAAATTTTGCACTGAAGATATCCAATGGATTCTTCTGTATGTACCTGGGCAACAGCAAGTTCCACTATCTCTTTTAAATCCAAGATAATCTCCCACACTGATTCTCCTTCAGGTATAACATCTCCAATCATGAAAGGCAACAACCTTAAGAGAGTCCAGTTTTCAGCAGCATTGCCACCAATTGTGTTTCTTCTTTTAAATGACTGTGGCACAATATGTGGACGTTTTTTTTATCATCTCCCTTGTAAGGAAAACTGAGGATTACCTTATTTAGAGTATCCAAAGAAAAGTATTTTTTGGACATTAACATACCCAGACACTGTGCAAGTTCCACTGGAACAAGACCCTCAAACAGATCATGGAGTATGTCAGGAGGATATCCAGTTGAGACATCAAAATGAGAAAGATTCTCTGTCAGCACACATGCCCTTTTTACTCCAACACAAGGTTTTCCACTCTCCTCTGCACTTTTCACATGTTCATTGTGGCTTTCTTTAAATCTTAGACTAAAATCTCCAGACAGAACCTGCTTAGACTGAAAGTCACTGAAACTCCCTGTGCAAAATCGACACACATACTCTCCAGAAAAATTCTCTACAAAGCCTGCAAGCCCATGTGCACCAAGATTGTCTGCAACTACAGACTGTACTGTGCCTTTAACATTTTTTCCAATCTGTGGGACAAACACTCCATGCTTTTCCAATACAACCAAATCATGCAAGAGAGGTTCAAGCACTTTAACATATCCATAAGTCTTGATATGGCTACTTTTACACAACAAAGCCAAATGGATGGATGACAAAGAGGACTGCTGACCTGGGGGTAAGTTGCTTAAAATCCAGTACATAGCACAAAGTTTGTGCTTCGTTCTAGAAGTTCCTAGAGGATTACAAACTTCGAAGTCATCAATATAAAGAGTGACACAGAGTTTCAATTCCCCTTCAGATAGGAACTGATTTTGTTTAAAAAACTCTCCATCTTGAAATGACTTGTATTCTTCTGCAGTTTCATTTGAGTGAGCACTACAGTTTGCTAGTACATCAATGATACCATCTTTGCTAAGGAGCTGCTGCAATGACTGCAGTAATGGTACATATTGGTAGGTATGTTTGCTGTCCTTATTCAAAACATACTCCACTGGTTCAACTACTTGGAACTTGTCTTTGAAGTATTTTTTCCGCTTAAAAGCAGAACTAAGTGGGCCCTGATCTCCTATAGATTTTGTCAAGGGGTTAGAGACACATGCTGCAGAGGCCAATTCTGCAATTTCTGCCTCATTAAGACCAAGATTATGCTTGGTACAAAAATCTGAAACTATGGCATGTAATGCAGGCAGAGAAGCAGAACTCATAAGGAAGTGCAAGTCCAGTAAAAGCTCATCGACTGCATTGCTGGGAACATGGAGTATGTTTTCAAGCTTAAGCAGCACTGCTGCTAATTTCTCCTCTATTGTGTTCTCATCTCTTTCTTCTGTCTGAAAAGTAGAGAGCACTTCTTCCAATTCTGCACCTTCTTCAAGATCATCTGGAAAGCTTGGGATTTCAGGACTGTCTGTTACTGTAACTATTCCAGGTTTAAAATCACTGTAAGAATAAGCAAGGTGCTTTCTATTTTTATGCGACTTAAATGTCCCATAAATGTTTGTCGTAAATGTACAATCTTTGAACATACAGGAGATGGTTTCATGGGATTTAAGATGCAGATTTATGTGACTGAAATATTCCTTATCATTGCCAAGTTCAGCTAATGCACAAACTTGACATCTGAATGTAGCTAATGATGATGTTCGCTGAGACGAGTCTCTGTTATGGACTCTACAGAGGTGTGATCTAAGTGCAGTCCATGACTTGAATGTACATGGACAACTACTATATGGGCAAGGATATGGGTGCCTACTCCCATACTGAGGATGTTTTAACCTATAATGTTTTAGCAGCTGACATCTAGTTGAGCTCTTTGAACCACAACCTTTACACTGCCACATTCAATATCTGTAACAAGCACACACACCACCCAAAAAAACAAACAAAACAAAAAAAGTGATTTCAGTTAAAAGAAGCTTGACTTGCAAAAAATAAATAAATTTTAGAAGAGTTTTACAAATAGCAAACCATATGACTTAAAATAATTTAAAATAATTTAAAACATTTATATAATCTGTTAAAAACTGAAATTATCAATTGCTACTGATAATTAAAAGTAAACAGGATACAAACAGAAACAAGCTACTCAGAACTAACAAATTAAATGGTCACGCAAGAAACAGTATTTACATTAGTAGATGTTGCAGATCTTACCTATTGTGAGTACCTTGGCAGGAACAGAAAACACACCTTTTATTAAGGACCTGAAAAATTGCAAAGGATAAAAACAAACAAAATGATTAGATAAAGATTTTGTGAAATTTAATTAATCTGATCTGAAAAACTACAAACCAACAAAAATAATCACACTTTGTAATTTTTATTGAAAGTATCACAACAAATTGGAAAAAACAAAAGTTTCAAACCAAGTATTAACCAATGTTAATTTTAACAGCAGATTTTAGTTTAGTCGGATGGACACCTAGTGGTTGAACTTAGTATTGCAGTTTCAATGGACAATGACTGTAGCATTGTTTTTCAAATTAACAAGTATGTTAACTTAGTACGTTTCTTAAATACATCTGAAAACATATTGTATTTTTATGCTTTAGTAGAATCAAAAACTTACAACAACTTAAACGCTACAGCCAGAAAAATTCAAGGGAAAGTTACACACTTCAGGTATACATTTGGACATTGTGTAATTCTGTTTATTAAACGTGTAGAATAATTTACAAAACATTACATATAGCATTATAAATGTTGCGTTCAGGTGTTCATGATATAAAAAATAAACATACTAGTATAACTTTTAAAATGGAGTGAACACGGAGCAGTTTTTCCGTGAGCGGGAATGGAAAACCCGAAGTGGATCCCAAGCGGAGTGATTACCAAAACCCTTAGAGTAGAGAACAACGTGCTCTCAATCCACTCCAGGCTTTGATCCCATCCCCCTCAGCAGGCTGAATACACCGCGTCTTTTCAAATTAAAATTTAGACATTACACTATTTGAGAAATGTAATCCTATTTACAGCCTTAAAATTATGAAAAGTGAAAATAAGACATTAAGGACAGACAGGAACCCTGCAACTGACGGAAAAAAATCCGTCGTAGACTCGCTCCAGTTAACGGAAATCCATCGTAGCGACGGAGAACTTTAATCAATGAACTCTCTCTTATTACATTTTCTTTTCGCCCAAATAATGTAAATATGCAGCGGACCAACCTGCGCCACGTGGCTAAGCTAGCATGCTAACTTCGGCATGTCTAAGACGCTAGAACTCTCTAAAACTAAAGCAGGCCAAAAATAAAGAACATATCTCTTATTACAAATAAAAAATGATCGATACTGGTGGAAAAACAAATATCCTCCTACCTTTACCAGTCGTTGAAAAGGTAAGACGTCCCTCTGTCAAAACCAATCGAAGAAAATCTTTGCAGGGGGTCATGCAGGTGTGCAGATTCAAACAACATTATCAAGCTGCAGACTCGGAGCCTGCTGCATCGACAGTCCCGCATTCTCAGACCCCTCGTTTTTCGAGACAGCGCCTCCTGCTGTTCGGAAGATCGTATAACACCCTTATCCAAATGCCATTGAAAACATTAGAATGCAATATTACG
>JAUZSZ010000087.1:5761331-5771992 GCA_034780575.1 Labeobarbus marequensis
CAATCAACTACCATTTGCGCTATTTATAAGGCTAAATAGAATGCGCCCCGCCCAACACATTATTCACTCTGTCACAAGTGCAAGATTCTTCCTCGAGATCATAACTGCAAACTCACTGGTTCTTAATGGTGGAGCGAACCATTCCCTGGCCTTGATGGAACTGCTGTCATCTGTAAATAGAAACCTTCACAGTTTTTGTTAGTGAGATCAAGCATGCTCATTTGCTCATCTGGCCAGTTATCCTTCTTGGTGTGACCTGTGGAAATTTCATGTGGTTTGAGGGCTGTCCTGGCCCCTTTTTTGAGCTCTCACAAATCCGTTGCTGTCAATACAATGAGTACAGGGCTAATACTCGTTTTCTATAATGTAATAAAGAATTTTGTTTTACCCGGTTATCTGCATCCATATTATTTTTCAATCAACTTCCAATTTATTCTCAACAATTTGCTAATTTTGTTATCTCTTTGTTTTGTAATCTGAGTTCCACCATATGACTGTATAATTTCTTAGACCTATCTTGCTCAGTAGCATAGGCCTTTTGACCTGGAAAACACTCAACCCACATTAAATATGTTAACATTCAGACAGTATTGTATCCTTTTGACACAGAATCAGCTCCATCATGATATGCTGAAAAAAAAAGTTTGATACGGGGGGGACAGAGCAATCTTGCTTGCTTTGCCTTCCCATGTAATGCGCTGCGCAAGTTTGATGAATCACTTTTCGTCTTGGTTCCGTTTGAAGAAAGCACTGGCTTACATGGGTGTATCTGGTGAATTGTAGGCCCGAATTACATGTAAGTGGTCTCGCTGGATCCGGGAAGCTGTCATCTTTCAGGTGGCTCTAATGACAGTATATAGATAAAAAGGAGTTTAATCCTGATTAATTCCACTCTCATTAGCATTATCGACCTGATTTGCCAAAGCTAGGGTTAGGGTAAGGTTAGGTAGTAAAAATCCAATAATCAGAACAGAGTCCAACTACGGTTGTGCACGGTCCTTGAACGGCATCCGGCCACCAATCCTCAGCTTCCAGTGATCCAAAAATATATTTCTGTTGCGGTAAAAAAAAATCCCAAATAGGGCTTAGAGAACTAGTGGTTATGTTTCTCAGGTTGGCATAGCAATTAGTGTCTGGTAGGTTTAGTGTGTGTGCTGCTGTGCACGTTTCCTCAAAGAAAAAAGCAGCGAGCATTTCACATCATCGGTGTAGATGAAGGAAATCATTTTTGTTTGGCTCTCTACGTCAACCAGTCTCATGACGGCGGCCCAAATGTATGTTTCCAGGCCTTTGCGTGACGTTCCCTGTTAGTCCTTCTTCAGATGAGCTCTGCACACAAAATGGCTGGAATACTCTACAGCAGCCATGTATATGCTGTTCCTAAGTGGGCGTGTCCCCACACACACATATCATGTGTTTCAAAAATAAACAAGTTAGGGATTGTATATCCAGAAGCCAGAACAATGTCCAGCTCCGGTTGTGCACTGTCCTTGCTACTTCCCTGACCGCTCCCAGTCCTGTTTTGATCAGGTCCAGGTTCCAAAAACAGTCCACCATTTATAGTGTACATATGTATATACTATTTATAAAGATATTTATTTATATGTATTAGATGTGAGTCTGTGTGTAAATGTATGTCTCCATTTATGAAATGATAAACTGTATATGTATATTTCTTTTGTCCCATCTGTTGTGGTGGCTTCCGCAAGTGCTGTGAGGAATCATTCTCAGAGTCTTGGGGTTTTGATGCCAGAATTTAGACTTTATTATCATTTGACAATAAGGCCGAGAGACCCTGCAGGGAATCTCCCGAAACTGTGTTTGCACCCTCTTATATACGGATTTTCCCCCTAAGGCGTGTTCAATACATTTCTTTTATCGTTATTGTTTGCCTTTTTTTGGATGTGCCTCTAGTCTGCTTTCAGGAAGCGAACAAGAGGCCTCCATATACGTTAAAGAAGAGGCACCATCACATATCTTGTGTAAACGCAAAGCAATGACATTTGGAATAAAATAGAACACTATCTGCTGAAAATCTACATTTAGATTCTCAAATGATTTATCATGAAGAGTCAATTTTGTGGATTTCTAAGATTTTTTTTTGTAAAACCTGGGGTTGAGGCAAACTAAACTATAACTTACCTGGCTAGCCACCGAAACCAGCTTCATGGTACAGGCCACTGGTCTTGAAAAAAGTCTTAAAGGAACACTCCCCTTTTTCTGGAAATCCATTCAGCCGATCTCCGGGTGTGGCGGTAGCACTTTTAGCTTAGCTTAGCATAGATCGTTGAATCAGATTAGACCATTAGCATCATGATCAAAAATGACCAAAGAGTTTCGATATTTTTCCTATTCAAAGCTTGACTCTCCTGTAGTTATTGATATGGCTAGGAACTATACTCTCATTCAGGCGTAATAATCAAGGAACTTTACTGTCGCACCTTGGGTGCAGCAGGGGGAATAATATTACGCAGCGCCTGAAAGTAGTCCTCCAGCTCAGTAGCCTATGATATGGCTGGAGACTACTTAATTATTACGTAATATCACTACGCCTGGTGCACCCATGTTACGGCGGCAAATTTACTAAGGATGTAACTACAGGAGAATCAAGCTTGAAATAGGAAAAACATTGAAACTCTTTGATACCGCCAGACCAGGAGATCGGCTGAATGGATTCAAAAATGGTAAAACTTATCTGTTTAACTCTAGGGGAGTTGAATAATGAGCCTATTTCCAAAAAAAAAAAAAAAAAAGTGGAGTGTTCCTTTAAGTCTTAAATTTGATTTAAAAAACTCAGCAGCAACACTTGATGAAATATCTCCAGTTCTTGAGTTGGAGTTTCTATTTCCACTGATCTGTGCATGTTTTGACTGGCGATGCAACGCTGGAATGTGTTATTTTAAATTTTATGGTAAATGCTGATTGTGGTTGTTATCAGTGTTGTTTAGTGTCTGCAGTTTATTCTGCAGCTAACGCCCTTTTCCAGGAAACAGAAAAGCAAAATATGTCCCCCAATGTGATGGCTTTCTCGGACGTATTGTTTGTGTCAGTGTTAATTTTGATAGTAAATTTTGGTTTAGGGTTAGTCATAGTGGCAAAATGGTTACTATGTGTAGTTCCTGTGGAAATGCAGTTGTACTGCAAATTCATGGATATTTATAATTTGATACTGACTCCAATTAATGAACTAGTTCTTTGTGCCATGAAGCTTGGTATCTTGATCCCTAAGAACTACGCATGGGCACTTTGGTGCTGCCACCTCTCATAGTCTGCATGCCACCCCATGAAAAAATGTCTAGATCCACCCCTGTTGCCTTCTAGGAAAGCAGTTAGCTGCTGAAGTATTTAGTATAGAAATGAAAGGTTAGACATTGGTGTGAAATTATTTAGCATGCAGACTGGGTGCTGGTTTGGAGACTGTCTGTCTGTTCACACAGTCTAAGAGGAGACAGTTTTCTAGTTATTCGTGGGAGGGGACCTGGAGCAGCAGGGTGGGTATTCATTAAGGAACAGCTTCTGAATTCTTTTAATATTTGGTTGGTAGTTTGTTTTAAATGTTGAAGATATTTGTGTCTTTACTGTACTTTTTTCATGTTTTTTTTTTTCTTTTTCCCCCCGCAGTGTCACTGTATAATATAAAAAAAATATCAGGTTTGATGCATCTTGTTTGTCATGATTATTTCTTTAACAGTATAAGCTCAATAAAATGTATAATGTATGTTTTAACATAATCTCTTCTGCATTCATCACAATGCAAATTTGTAAAGCACCATAATGAAATGAATGATTTTATTGATGATACACTTTGTGGTGAGGTTTTTTTGTTTCCATATGATTAAGCTCTGTCATTTTACAGCTCATCACTCCATTAACCAATAAACTGATTGTTAGGAGGTTTGAATTTTGTATCGCTTTTATTGAAACATAAATCCTTGCAAAAATCAGTTTATTTCTTAATAATGAAGCGTCCCAGAAATTTTTAGCATCAGAAATGTGGTAGCTTTAAGTTTATATTTCACAAATTTAATTTCCAGAGTTTTGCAAACAAAATGTTTCCATTAGAAGAAATATTCACCATACGTTTCTAACAATGATGAAACAGTGTTGAAAGCTAACATTTTAAAAGTTCCCATTGCTTTTCATATTTCAGAGCACATATATAAAATAAAATCATTCAATTAATACCAGATGTATTTTAACATTACTACAAAAGAAAAACAAAAACCTTGGAGTCAAAAAGGCTGAGAACCACTGATCTAAACTATTAATATTCTAATTAACCTCGCCCTAAAATGGCAATCTTATCTGCTTATCAAAATTAAAACTGAGCATGATAATGGAGGAGGATGAAGAGGAAAGTTAAGGGCGATGGTTATTGCCGTCTTCGTCAACCCAATAGCTTGCACCATACTTCTGCAATTTGATGCTACGATTGGCAGTCACGATGAAAGACCGGTCGCTGGGGATATGGAAATTGAGGCAGATGACTTCAGTGCAGTTTTTGTTGTCGTTATCATCTTCCACAAGGACAGAGGCATAGATGGTGCCCTCCCCGGCAAAGTTACATGTCTCGTTCTTTGGCAGGTGAATGTAACGGATCCGGGAGTCTGGTTTAAAAACCATCTTCGTGTCGGTGGAAACCTTGCCTGATACTGACTGTTCAGTTTTTGATGCTGTACCTCCAATCTCTGCCCCCACATTTATCACCATTTCTTCCAGCCTCATTTTATCCACTCCATAGAAAATCCGAATATGCTTCCCGGTTGCGTTGGCCACGTGGGTATTTGAGCGTGAAGTCTCGTTCCCCATGTTTTTAAATGGGAGCTGAATTTTTAAAGAAAGAAACCATGTAATATTTACAGGTATGCAGAACACCGAAAGGTTGTTTTCATTCAAATCTTTTCAATCTTGGTACTTTTTTTGTCATTCTGTGGCAGGACTAGCACTCTATACATAATAGATATTTGGGAATTCTGGCCTGTGATTGGTTCAGAGGAGAGCATATAATTTGTTATATTGTCTTAACATCAGATCATCTTCTGGCAATATACATTTTTAAATACGGGCACCATTATAATTGACAAACCCAACCAACTATGCATCAAGTATAGAGGCAATTTTGTCATTTTAGTTAATCTGTGATGGTATCTTAAAGGTGTAAATATGTAAAAGTAAAGCGAAAATATGAAGAAACAGTCCATTATGCTGCTTTTACATACAGGTGTATAAAATATCACTGGCTCTATAATCAAGAATATCAAATAAATACTTACTGGAGAGATAAGAGAAAATAACTGTGGTATATTCAGCTCAGGAGACAAATGTTTCCTATTAACAGTTGGTTCAACAGGTGACTGGCAGTCAGTGTGTGCAGTAATCCACAAAAAACAACTTCAAAACTTTAGGTAGCTAACAGAGAACTAAAAGTATCTGCTTGTGAAACTGTCACGGAGTGACTAGAGGCAAGCGGAACCTTTTTTTTTTTGGGGCGTCACGAACAGGATGTTTCCCTGCCGGACTAGGACCGGTGCGACACCTGGCTGGTTCCGGTTGTCTTATGAGCTGTGAGTAAATGGGGGAATTAGAGGAGATGAGTGTCAGGTGTGTGATGAGAGGGGGGCAATCGGTGATTGAAGGACGTATCGGAGAGGTGGATTATAAAAAGTGCAGTGGGAGCAGAGTTTTGGGGCTAAGAGAGAAAGTGGGGCAGAGACGGATTTTTGCAGGCTGTTGATCGGAGGAAAAAGTTGATATTGCAAAGGAGGACTTTTGGAGATTGAAGGATGGATGTGCACATGTTATTTTTGGAATGATACTTTTCTCTTCATCCCTCTTCCCGGCCGTTCCCGAGTGAAGTTCTATCGAAGACGGAGGAATTCGGTCGGAGTTACGAGCAGAGGCCCTAGTTCACTGTGAGTGTGTGGATTGCAGGGTGCATGGTGGATATTTGCACGTGTGAAGTTTTCGAGTGCTTTGCTGAATACACGAGTGTGGGGAGTAAAGTTTTGCCTTTGTTTGTGCCTTCGACCTGCCGCCTCGCCTCGCCTCACTTGAGGGGCGTTGGGTTTTACTAACCAGTGCTCGTTGAGTGTGTATTATACAGAGCTTGTTAAAGCTGTGAGTCATACGCACCCTCTATTCTCTATCGGAGTCCAGCGAAGGGCCTGTTAAAGCTGTGAATCACCTACACTCTTTATCTTCTGTCTGAGTCCCTTGAAGAGCCTGCTAAAGCTGTGAGTTATACGTACCCTCCATTCTCTGTTTGAATCTATTGAAGAGCCTGCTAATGCTGTGAGTTATACGTACCTTCCATTCTCTACCTGAGCCCAGTGAAGAGCTTGTTAAAGCTGTGAATTACATGTACTTTCTATCTTTCTGTCTGAGTCCATTGAAGAGCCGGCTAAAGCTGTGAGTTATATGTACTCTCTACCTGAGTCCAGCGAAGAGCTTGTTGAAGCTGTGAATCACATGCATTCTCTATCTTCTGTCTGCGTCCAGCGTAGAGCCTGCTAGAGCTGTGAGTTATACGTATCCTCCATTCTCTGCCTGAGTTCAGCGAAGAGCCTGTTACAGCTGCGAATTACATGTGCTTTCCATCTTTTGTCTGAGCTCATCGAAGAGCCTGTGAAAGCTGTGAGTTATACGTACTCTTTATTCTCTGCCTGGATCTATTGAAGAGCCTGCTAATGCTGTAAGTTATATATATATATACCCTCTATTCTCTGCCTGAGTCCAGCGAAGAGCCTGTTAAGGCTGTGAAGTACATGCACTCTCCATCTTCTGTTTGAGTCCATTGAAGAGCCTGCTAAATCTGGAGTTATACGTACCCTCTGTTCTCTACCTGAGTCCAGCGAAGGGCCTGTTAAGGCTGTGAAGTACATGCACTCTCCATCTTCTGTTTGAGTTCATTGAAGAGCCTGATAAAGCTGTGAGTTATATGTACTCTTATTTCTCCATCTGAGTCCAGTGAGGGGTCTGTTAAAGCTAGCCTGTCACAGCTGCGAGTGATACGTACCCTCCATCTTCTGGAATCCATTGAAGAGTCTGTTGAAGTTTGAGGAGTCTGTTAAAGCTTGAGGAGCCTGCTCAAGCTGTGAGTTGTACGTATCCTCCATTCTTTGTCCGAGACATTCCTCCTCCGTTGTTTTGGCCTGCTTCGAAGAGGATTTATTACTTGTGCACTTACTATTGTCCGGCCTGGAGTCGATCCGTTGAAGAGGATTCTGGGAGGAGGAAGAAGTTGGGAGTGCCATTTTATTTTAAGAAACACTATTAATTTAATAAAGACGAACTTTGTACTTTTTATCTGATTGTCTGGTTTGGTGGTGTTCTTGGCTAGCTCCTTGAGGTGGTACGGTTTATAGGGGCGGTACAGAAAGGTCCGGTTGGCCGCCCCGGCCTGTGACAAAACCTTACGCCCACAGCTGATGACGTGTTTTTCACTGTTCTGTTGTAACTTGTCAAATTGCACAATTTTCTACTGCAGGGGTTCTCAAAGTCTATGTTCAAAGGTCCAAATCTGAATTTTCATCAGTGTCAAAGGTCCAGACCGGAACAACTGGTTATTACACTTGCTTTTAATAAACATACTACATAACATGCATAACAATTCAACACTATTTTTTTGAAAAAATAAAGTGCCCTTTGCATTCAAAATGCATCAATAACAAGTGCAAAAGTGGCAAAACGATTAATTTAAGTGTCGTCATTATAGGTCGACCGATGTGGGTTTTTCTAGCAATCGATGGCCAATATACGATGCAGATTTTTTGGGACGATATATTTGCCCTATTTTCTTTTCTCCCCTTCATCTCAAAAAAGAGAGTAGAGTAATTGTTTATTGCAGGGTACAAGCTGGTAGTAGTAGTTGTAGTAGTAGTAGTAGTAGTAGTAGTAGTAGTAGCAGCAGCAGCCTAATTCATAATAATAATACATAGCTCAAAACTTAACCACCTTCTCAAAACAGTTCTGAAGCTTTTTATTTTTGTTTGCTGACAAACAGCAGTGTTTCTCACAGACTTCCAAATGCAAACTGTGCGAGGCGCTGTTGGAGCGCAGATATAATGGTTTCCGGTAACGATAAAGGCTGTAATCAAAAGAGCACTGCGCTCACAAATGCTACATTACAGCAAAGACGAAATGAAAACGACATCGAGGTTTTCTGAAAATGGTCGGCTCTTTTCAAAGATACATTCATATAAAAACCGCTGCGCCGTATTTGTATTTTGAAACGCTCTTGTTTCAACGAAGTATAAGCCTTTTGGAAAATCTACTGTGCTGGTCACAGTTTTGATATAGTGACGGGCCACCACAAATAACTCAATTTATAGGAAACACTTGGACACTGCTATAAGTCAAATGGCCATAAAAGTGTCACAGATCGGTCAGGCTCATTCACATCCCAATCACAGCGCACCCCATCACCAGAGTATTAACTACACACCCCTGCAAGTCATCAGCTCCCTCATCAGCCAGCATTCTAAAGCACACACCTCTCACTAGCGCATCGTCCAATCTCGTTCATTCGAAGTGGACTCTCTCCATAGTCATCTTTACATCATGGTATTTTCCATGTTTTGCTACATTTCCCTTCAAATATTTATTACATCTAATCTTATTTCACTAGATAGTCCTGGACTTCTTGAACCAGGGGTCTTTAAGCTGTGGGTTGCAGAGTGGGACAAGGTGGGTCGCTCAGAGTCACTCGGCTGTAGCTAAATTTGCATTTCAATGATAAGCACACACATACTCAGTTCAATCTAGAACTGATAAACCAACATTAAATACGAAATGCGATATTGCATAGGGCGCTTTTCGAATCGCAAAGGCCGCGATTTAAAACATACGTTGTAAGTGTGGGCATGCACTAGTTATAACGACGGCGAGGGTCTCGGAGCGATAGTTCACTATTAAGAGGCCCAGTCCGCATTAGGCTATTAATGAGAAGAAACTCACTCACTCCATGTAAAGAGTAAGTTGTTTTCGTTCCGTCATATGCATTTGGCTGCCTCCCAATAAAGAAATGGTATGTAAGAAGCATTTCACTTGTACGGGGTGAGCGGGGCACAAATGTGGGGTTAATTGTAACACTACATGATTTAAACCTTTCCACACGCTAGCATATTGCTATATCGTCACTAGGCTAGATAAAAATGTGCCAAAGTTAAAAAAAAATCTTTTGAGGATATAGCTGAACATTTATTTAATCATTGCAAAAGTAAATTTCTGGCTGAAATAAATTTGTCATCTTGGTTTGTTTAGGCCTATTTAAAATGAGACACATCTGTTTATTATTCTTACAATTATTTCACAATTATTTTAATCTCCAAACTGTTTTAGATAGATCTGCCTCGCTT
The DNA here is from genome assembly GCA_034780575.1 of Labeobarbus marequensis. NCBI lineage: Eukaryota > Metazoa > Chordata > Actinopteri > Cypriniformes > Cyprinidae > Labeobarbus > Labeobarbus marequensis. The sequence goes on from JAUZSZ010000087.1 coordinate 5,770,688, forward strand.
CTTTTGCTTTGCTAAATTAAAAAGTGTTGGGTTGTGCTCCGCTCTCTGCTACACACACAGATGGATCATATGAGCATTTTCTGCGCTTAACACAGTGATGAGCAACACTCTCAGCACGGATTACATTTCACCGGAGTGAGCTTGAATTTTTATGGACAGTTCATATACTCATCTGTAAATGAAGAAATTAAAACATAAATATTATTAGTGAAAATTTACAGTTGTACTATAAAATAAAACGGTTAATTACTTAATTTCTGCCATATTAAACTTTTAAATAAGATCCAGCTTACTGTAACGTCAGTCGTTTTTTTTTTGTTTTTTTATCTCAAATATTTTGGTGGGTCTTGAAATGGAAAAGTTTGAAGACCTCTGTCTCAAACCATTCTATTCTACACCTTTTACTGTGTATGAGTTTGGTACAATATATAGGACTGGTCTTGCTTCAAAGCAAACTAAGCAGTTCCCCCCGCCCTCTATTTTTTCTTTTTGTGTGTGTGTGTGTGTGTGTGTAATTTATCCATTTATACCAATTATTTTCTTTTACCTTTTCCCATAAAACATTTGAATTGCTAGTTTTCTTATAACTGATATTATGATTATTTTCTACAATGTGTCAATTTCATCTAGATATTTTTTGCTTCTTGTCCAGTTCTTATTGATTTTGTATTAAGTGAAAGCCACTGCCAGATTCAGATGAGGGTTGAAAAGTCAATTCTCGGGAAGTATGGGTGCTGTTGTCTACGGTTTGAGCTTGTAGAATTGCAATATGCATTAGGCATGTGATGATCGTCAGATATATTTTCACTTTTCTGCTTCTCTGGTAAAAGAATGTGAGCTCCTTGCTTATCTCTTTTTGAGTTGTCATAAGTTTGCACTTCATCTTGAGTCACTGGCCTTTTCTTGTCACTTTCTCCTGAGTTGTTTGCTTGTCTGTTTCCTTTTCTTTCCACTTCCTCTTTTCCATTTGTTGGCCCACATCTGCTTCAAAGTATTTTGAACATTTCGTTAGCTGTCCCATGAATCATTCCATCTTCACCAGGGTGACTCTTTGCGAGTCGTTGCAATGGTCTTTCCCTTGCTGGCAAGGGAGGGTCGTTACTAGCACGCCCTTCGTCCCTCACTTCATGCTGTGTGGGGTTGTTGAAGCTGGTTGGCGTATTTTAAGGTGAGAGATGTGGACTTAGGTGTCACTTTGCAACCATTTTGCTGATCAGTGTGAAACCGTGGCGCCACTCTAAGAGTACCTCAAATTCCGACTACGCCACCGGGGTTTAACACCCACGGAAATAATTTAACACGGCA
>JAUZSZ010000087.1:6781665-6791738 GCA_034780575.1 Labeobarbus marequensis
TCTCTTTTATGCCACAATATTGGCGAGAGGGTGTTGCATGTTGTTTTTCAAGCTGCAATCTTCCTAAAAAGTGTGTGTGTGTGTCTGACCGAGAATAAGAGAAGGAGAGGAAGAACAACAGAGATGGATGAATAGAAATAAAGGTGTGGATACTGGCCAATGCAGCCCCATCAATCTCAATGTCAGCCAAGACGGTGAGGCCAGCCAGAACAAGATGTCAGTTTATGTGTGCCATCAAAAAGACGGACAGGGTTTATAGACATGAACTGAATAAAACTGGGGGGATGGGAGGGGACGGGAAACAGGGAAAGATTTCATTTGTGTAATGGATCAAAGTGCCCTACCGGCAGAGCTGAGAGCACTGCCTTTGCTTGTTTGTCCTCCCTTCCTCTCCATCAGTCTCATTTTTTGCTCACTGTTATTCTGTCTCGACATGTAGCAAGACCAAGAACTGCCTGCAGCATCTTATATATGGGGATGCAGAAGTGTCCCTCAAGGGGGTTTTGAGGCAATTAAACTATGGTTATTTTTCCCCTAGAGTGGTCATTATTTGTAAAAGGAAGTTGAATCAGCACACAGCATAAAAGGAGTTTCTATACAGATTTTTAATCTTGATTCTTATGAACAACTGACAAAATAAAAAATTGCAGACTGGCATAATAATGAAGTGCAAACACCTCAGCACAACACAAAAAGGCTAAATAAATTATAGATGAATTCTATTGTATAGATTTCACTCACACTACAATTTCAATGCATGCCTGCTGGATGGATTTAAATATGATAAAATACTTATACAATACGTAACATTTGATTTGATTGTCTGACTCACTCTTTTTTATCTGCAGGGGCGTGTGTGAGGAGCTGACTCTTGACTGTGTCTGCACTGATCTTCTCATCCACTCCTACCAGGAATTTTAGGGCTTTAGAGTCCACGTCTCCCACGTCTACACCCCCCTCATGATGGAAGAGCATGTAATCGCCTTCACGTGTGGCATAGATACACACGTAAAACTCCTCCTCCTGAGAGAAAGTCACAATTCAGCAATGTTACATCTCCCTTCATACTTTTTGCTCAAGCCATGTCTCGGATAATAATCCATTAACATACATTATCGTAATAATTTTACAACCATGTAAATAATACAACCCCTAATATATAAATTATTATTAGAAGCAAAACTGTTAATAATAATAATAATAATAATAATAATAATAATAGTTGCAGAATTATTATAATTAATAATAATAATAATAATTATTATTATTATTATTTAAGAATAATTCTGCATCTAACTTTTTTTTAATTATAACATATTATATTACTTGATAATTGGAATTTAATAATAACAACAACAACAACAATAACAATAATAATAATAAACAAATAAGCCATTTCATTCATGTACACAGTACATGGCATTTACTGTATGGGCTCACCTGCTTATGGGCTACAAAGGGCTCAATCAGGAAGTTTTTGAGGATGCCTTTAGCCTTCCCCACCTGAGAGACAGAGAGATGCTCATTTTAAAAGCTTATGCTTGTATATAAGCATTTCCATAAAGGTTAAACATTGAAATCGCCTTTGGTCTAAATCTAAAAGCTTCTCCTACTGAAAAACACACAATGAAAAGGGAATTATGTAAGAGGCAGAAGAAAAGGAGGCCAGAGATGGGAAGGAGGAGGTTCAGAAGAGGAGAGCAAGTGTTCATACAGTCTAAAGGTTTGTGTTGAGCACCAGTGACTGGACCTCAGTGTTCAGGGACTCGCTAAGAAAAACGAATGATGTGACAAGCAGAGCCGCAAGCCAAACACACACACACACCAATCTCATTTGTGCTGCAGTCAAAACAGTGGGCCAAAAGGCCAGTTGATATAAATCAGCTAGAAAGAAAGAGGAAGGTGAGGTGACATTTCGAAGAGAGAGAGAAAAATAAAGAGATGACAAGGTGGGAAAACAATGAAATTCTCCCTTGAAGAGTGTGAGATTCCACAGAAACTATGACCAGTCTAGCAGACGAAAGACAGAGAGAGACCTTGCAGAAATAACCTACAAAAAATATGTGCAGCATGAGACAACATAACACGAAAATATTCTAACAAGAAAAAGAAAGTGTAATGACTGTCTTTCTCTCAGCAATATGTTTTTGGCCCTCAGGCAATGTTGTATGCAGGGGCATGACATATAATATATTGTGTTACATAAACTGCACACTTGCAGAACGGAAAATGCACTCACAGCAAACGCAATTTACACATTTCCAACAAGACAATGCCAATGAAACTAAGGCTAAGCTTAAGAGGCGGTTTGGGTATCTGTTCTTACCAATGTCTCCTTCATAAGACGGGTTTTGAGCCATTCCTTCACACCCTCCAGATCCAGGTTCACACCCACCAGTCCCAGTTTTCCTCTGCGCTTGATCAGCTGATCTGGCTTAACAACCAACCGCTGGACAGAAACATAATAAACACTGCAATAATCAATGACATATCGATTATAACTTATCAAGTTAAGCATTGTATTATTGCAAAAACAACAATGAATGGAAATTTTATTTAAAAAAAAATGATTAGTGGCTTAGTTGCAGCTACAAAAATTCAGTGGCGAAGTCAAACAGTCCGCAACGGACAGATTATTAGCAACTGGTCTGTGTGGTATGTCGGTCAGGACATGCAAATGTTTGTTTTGTTCATCGATCTGAAATATGGCTTTTATCTGATACATGCAAGTAGTAGCATCAATACATGGCCACTCAATTTAATGTTAACCTAGAAAAATATGCACTATTGCATGACAGTTGGAGTTGTTTGTGCGACCATTTGCGTTTAACTTTAAATACTCCGTCATTTTTGCTCAAACAGATAAGAGTAATGCATCTTTCGAATCTGTGAAAGGTCTACTTTCTTTTGTGTGCACTCAAAATAACAACAAAACGTTGTGCTTTTGTAAAAAGGAGGATGCACTTCCTGCTGTCTCGGACTCATGAACTTGAGCGCATCCAAAAACAAAAACAAAACAAAAAATAAATAAATAAATAAATAAATTCACCAAAACTCCATGTTTGCCCCATAGACATGAAAATATATATCTACAGAAAGCAAAATGTCTACTTTTAGATGAACCAGTTTAAATGGAAAACAAATATTTTCCAATTATCTAATCCGTATGACACACTTCCACTGTGGAGATGACGAGTCAGTGTCGTCGACTTCATCACTGCAGCCTAAAATACAGAAAACACTAGTTTATCAATGAATGATGATGTTAAGGCAGTCTTCTTGCTGTTTTTTCTCTGAAGCATTCATAATCACTACTTCTGCGGTGCGCTGTGGCAAGCTTTATGTGTGACCTTGAGTGCTAATAGGCTATAGGCAATTAAAGGCTCATTACTATGAATTATGTGGTTTATTAAAATAATCGTGCAATTCGTCGACTAATCGCTTCAAACAAACGACTATTAGTTGATCAGAGAAATCTTTAGTCAAGGGCAGCCCTAACAGGAATTCAAGAATTTAACAACCTGTGACAAAATCCAAGGTTGAAATGACTTGTTTGAAACAGACCATGAATCTATAAGCAGAATTTTTATTTAAACCTTTCTTTGTTTTAAATTTTCACAAATCCTCAAAAGGTTTAAATGAACCTGAATCCTCTTCCAGGTTTAAATGAACATGGTCTCAGGCTACTGGAGCCCGTTGTGTGTGAAATAAAACTGTACTTCCTTATTCATTTTTAGAAACACAAACAGAAGGCAGGAGGGCGATCAAAAGAGATTTCTTCATTTCCTAATTAAGCCGGTCTCTATATAACAGTCTTGGTGACTAAAGATAAAGGGAGGGACAGAGAGAGACATGAGTCATATCTAATATCATTATACCCTCTGGCTACTCCATAAAGGTGATTAAGAGTGCTTTTTCAGCAGAAACTGTCCCTGTACTGTCATTTGAGAAATTGTACTCCGCTCACTTTAGCTCACTTAACTGATGATGTGCTAGTCAAGTAGCATACTAATGACTGCCATCCTCTCCGTCCAACATCATTTGCCCCTCAGCAGAATTGCCCTTCATAATTGGTTGGTTGGAACTGCTGGTAATAGTAAAATAGTGCTTTCAATGGATGTTTTGTGAATCATTTAGACGAACTATTCTGCTAATAGTGACATCATTGTCACAAACTCAATTCAAAAACTATGCATACATATAAGGTACATAGTATGTATCACAATAAAAATTGTGTACATTTCTTACTGATTGTTTATCTTTTAGAAACTATTTTATAAATACAATTAATAAAATGCAACTATTTGCATGGTGCTCGATGCTCGAAACAAGAAAATCATTGAATAGAGATTAAAACCAAGTGTTACCAATTACCAACCAAGAGTACACAATGATCCATTTTGCAACACAGTTTGTAAATGTGTCGGAAACGAACACAGAGTACGAGTTCTCTAATTCCACCTGCACTATTTGTTTTATTATTTGCCTATGCACAAGTGCCTCATGGGCACAAGTCATCTTTGGTCATTGAGTTGCATCACTTGGCAGGTGCAGTTTCACCTCAAGCCCAAATTTGCCCCCAGATCCATTATTTCCAACAGCTGTCTTACCTCTGTCAGTAGCCAGGGGTGATCCTGAACCAGTCGCTCCCAGTCGGTTTCTGCTGTCACGTTAGCATAGCGAAAGCGGTTCTGTACAGCGGCTGTAGTGCAAATGTGCTTGTAAAGAAACTCCTTCCCCGTCTGCTCAGAGATGGCTTTGGCTGACATGGTGCTCGATGACTAAAGCACTGCAGAGAAAGGCACACAGCAACTCATTAACCATCTGTCACTTGAGACCAATAAATGAATAGCACCTTTTAAAATGCTTTACAAAAATGCAAAAGATCAGATCAGTGCAATAAAGTAAAAAGGCTAAATAAATAAATAAGGCTATATAAAATACATATATAAATACATACAATAAATTTGCGACATTTTCTTACCATGGTTCAAAAGGCCATACAGTCAGATATTTGCACAAGAAAAAAAGGTGTGCAAGGATATTATAGGTATACAAGCTTTTAGTATGCATCTTATACACCACATAAAATAAATACATGACACCAAGTTACTTTCTATTTTCTATATTCCGCATTAACCAGGAAACTGACCAGAAAGTTAAGCGGCAGAGTGAAACTAACACCTTTGCTACACATTTAAATGACACAATGCTTTCATAGCATGCTACCAACACTGACACAAATGTTTTGTAGAAACCTTAACGTTCCATGCAGCTTCACTTTCTATATTACATTTCTCTTTGTTTATCTGCTGGTTTGTCTCTCTCTTTACCTTTCCCTGAATCAGGAAAGGCAGCTAAAAATAGGCTTGATGCTCACCCTGATTTGATTAGCCTTGGACTTCGTGCTTTGCACGAGAGCAACATCCAACTGCAGTCTGACTGACACATGATAGACTGGGCAATCAGGTACATAATGAACAGCACGAATCAGCTGAGCTTTCTCAAACCAAAAGAAACCCATCCAGACAGACAGTGCAGTATGAGGTACAGACCAGGGCTGCGTTTCCCAAGCATCGCAAGCTTAAGTACATCGTAGACCCGTTGAACCCATTGGACCTACGATCAACTCAGGCTTACGATGCTTTTTGGAAACGCAGCCCTGTTTCACCAAATCTTAGTAAACTAATTTGAGCTAGGACTTATTTTGTCCGTTCTCTCCATCAACAGTGACTCTGTGAAAAACTCTCATACATGAGCGCATTTGTGACTGGCAGGCTGAGGTCGCATTAAGATTACATCACCGCAGCCGGTCTGAACCTTGTCAGGACGTGCCGTGGAACGAGAGTGCAAAGCTGTCAGTGGGGTCAACACAACCCGTCTTTGTTTAAAAAAGACAAGATAAACCAGTTGGCAGAGAATGACAAGGAGAACCATCTCAATCTGTATTCGACACCATACTGTGAGTAGACTGAAACAACACAGACAACAACAACAAAAAAAAAAACAAAGATTCAAAAATGTATACACTTCCACTCAAAAGATTTTTTTTTTTTGTGGTTGTTGAAAAGAATGACACATTCAATGAATCAAATAATAATGATTTCTATTTCAAATAAATGTTGTTATTTTGAACTTTCTATTAAACAAGGAATCCTTTAAAAGAATGTAGCATGGTTTCCACAAAAATATTAAGCAGCGCAACTGTTTTCAACATTGATAATAATAAGAAATGTTTCTTGAGTAGCAAATCAGCATATTAGAATGGTTTATAAAGGATCAGGTGACACTGAAGACTGAAAAAATTTACCATGAGTAAAATCCTACTTTCTCCAAACTTCAGTACTACTATTATATACTTCAGTAGTGTATGTAATATTTTTTTCTAATTTATTTTTTGACAAACTAAAAAAATATTAATAAAACTAACATCCTAAATATGTATGTATTCATTCATTCAGCAACAATGGCTATATTTTCATGGCAATTTGATTAAACTATTTTAAAACACAACATTACAATAAAAAATACTTAAAGTTCTTTTAATCTGATATTTGCTAAAATGTTCCCAGTTTTCCATTTTAAAAAATTCTATAACATTTTTTAAACATTACAATTTAAAATCATTGCCTTTTACAAACATCCCAAAAAAGGCCACAGAAACGTTTATTGATTTGTGGATAAAATTGTCTGCAGGGACAAATGTTACTAATGCTTTAAATAAGAATGCCATTTAATCTTCTTTATGCTCCTTGAAAATAGTCTCACTGTTTTTCCACTGCTCCCCTTCTGCAATGAGAATTAATGTGTATGCATGTGGCAAGGAGAACAGAGTGTTCAGTTACTGTAGAAGACAGTCCAGTCTTTAACCCGGCAATTTTCTAATGAAGAGAGAGGACTGCTCCACTCCCAGCACCCTCCCTACACATCATCCACCCAACTCACTAGAGTGCTGTAAATGTACACACAGACTGAAAAAAAAAACTATGCATTCAAAGGCGTTTGTACTCAGCATTGTTCTGATAAAAAGCCAAAGGAAAACAGAAAAACACAACATCTTACAATACCCAGTGCCTCACTCACACATTGCTGTATCAGTGTACATCTGGATTTGACATCCAGCATCACTACAAACATCAGCCAGAAGGAAGTGATGACTCATCGCACTGGTCATATTGAACTCACACACCAGTGATGTAGAATAAGTTAAGCACAATACCACAGAAAACCAATACAACCTATGAAATCAACACTGACTCCATACCAAAAAAAAAAAAAAAAAAGAGAGAAAAACAAATGAGTGCAGAGGCTTCATAATTCACACTCTAAAACTGGTCTTTAAAATGCTTTCATACACTGTAAAAAATTTTTTCAAAGTAAATAAAAAATAAAGATTACTGGAGTATGTCTTGCAAGAAATTACTATTCTAGTCTTTCTACTTCAGCATTTCATGTTTAACTCAATGTGTTACTTTCCAACTGTTTGTAATTATTTGCGAAATTTAACAATTTCTAAGTAAAAATTGTTTGCACACAAATTTTTTCTCAGTGTACCAGCCTCTTCATTAAATTGAGGTCTACATTCACATCTTTTACAAAATATTCTACTGTGACCACTGCATGCAGCAAAATATCATACGGAAACACCGTTTCAAAACTAACTGCAGTACCTTTCTATTAGCCAGTTTAATCAAAACAAGAAATTACAGTAGGATTCTGACAGCTTACACTGACTGACAAAGACACCATATTAATTTATTACTGTTTTGGGATAGTAACAATAACTGCAGTAATTATTGACAGAAACAAAGGTCACCATGGTACATTTTTGTAAGCTGGATGAGAAGAGAAGAACTAGCAGTTTGTCTCTAGATTGAGTAGATAGTCTCAGTTACAGCGACGGATGTGTCATGTACTTTCCTGTATTACGGACAAAGCTACAGAGTGTTTTAGTAATATTGATCCTAGTGCACGCAGAATTACCAGTGACCTGAACTGACCCCATTTACAATGGTACGGCGATGGTGACGCCGCTGTACTTTTCTGTAAGGACCGGCCAGTTGCATGCACACACACACACTCATACTGCACTGCACAGCTGGTTAAGGGGTTGTGCATGACACTAGTAGTGATGCAAACGATTTATAACTGCATTTCCCTCACTCACAATATAGCAGCAATATCATTTATCACGTCGGAAGGATGCAGGGAGGTGCAGGGGATTTCAAAGTCAAGATATTGATCTTCTTACACTCCATGCTAACCCAACACATTTATCTGATTCAAACGTGTATTAGATCTGTTACATTAGTGTTTTATTAAATCTTATTTCAATCCTCACTGATCTCCATTCATCTAAAGCATGGATGGATCGTCATTATTTAAGCTCAAGCTTATATAATGTGTCATCCAAAAGCTGATTCACTTTAATTTACTTTAATCAAATTCCTTACGACAGAAATCCATTTAAACATTTATTCCCACCAAACTAATCTGCATGTTAGATATGTTCACTAGTACTTGTTATCTTTTAATCACTAGCAAGTAATTCACTCATGACTCAGTGTCACTAGTAATTATTTTAGAGATACAAATTCTGATTCCTTCGCTACTGGTCACTATTACCACTAGTGACTAGTAGCAAAGGAATAAGTACTAGTATCTAATGATTAGTCCCAAGTGCAATACACACTAGTGACTAATTGAATAGCTATCAGTCTCTAATGAAAATTGTAGTAGTGTGCCACATCTAATTTTATAGCATTCATAGCAACTAATTTATAGCAACTAGTAAAACCAAAAATAACACTGGTCACAATTTAATTACATACTAATAATTAAAATAAAATAGTCAAATAAAATAAATACTAGAAAGTTAAGGAATGTGTTTAAACTGCTTGTCAAACATGACAAACATCTTGTCTCCAGCCTAGATTTTATTTAACTAAAGGAAATGATGAATTTAATTCATTCATTTAAATCACAGGTAACGTTAAAGACCAGAAGAACAAGTCTCCCTACAGCTCTGTCACGTATGACTGATATTCATAATCAAAATAACAATAAATGTAGATAAGCTGCGCTAGAGTTCAGTGTTTTGAGCAAACACTGTATCACTGTACGTTTTATATTCCCTATTTCTTTTATTTCGCTAAATGCAAGTTACTGACAAAATGAGAGACTGCTTTTAATGTCCACTGTTTGTATTATTAGCACGTTTTTTAAGTCACTTACCGGTCTACGTACTCTTAACGATAGCAGGTTTTCTCCTTTCAGGGAGTTCCTAGCGTATGGAGTCTGTCTGAGAGTGTTGACAGGCGAGATATGGTCGCAGGAGACACTCTTTCCTCCAGACAGACAGCGTGACCGCAGCTCCCTCCCTCTCTGCCCCAGCCTTTCCTGTTTTCTCTACGCCGATATCTGACGATAGCCTTGGCTGATTTCTTCTGTCTCTGATTGGCTCTCGCCATCCGCTGTGATGCGAGGCCACGCCCACTCGAACAGTGAACGATTCATCGGACCAGGGTTTGATTGGCTAATTCCCCGCCGTCCGGCCAATCAGGCTGTCCAATGGGGGTTTAGCAACGCGCCTCAATGAATCCCATTAAGAATGGAAAATGACCCGAATGTGCAATGTGGACTGAGTTTTGAAAGTGGTGATTTCTAAAATGAATCGTCACAATCATTTCTATTTTGTCAGACAAGTAAACAATCATTGCTAGCACGCACAGACTGATCACATGCATATGGGTCCAAGGTGCTTTTTGAGGCCTTAAGAAACATAGAATTAATATAACAACAATCAATTTGCCGTTTTAAAACATAACAATATTATGTATTCTTTCATCAGTATAACATAAAAAAGTAAATCAAATATTATTTTAAATAATTTAAATAGCATTTATGCTGATAAGGGTAAGGTTTTTGGCCTGTCCCTCACTAGTCAGGCCTCATAAATCATCAAAAACAGAACATTATAGAGGAGTGAGAGAAGCATGCTTGTGTTTTAAGTGTTGGAATCCTGGTTGAGAGATGATGTAACCTCCTAGAAGTGATGTCACTTGAATGTACAT
>JAUZSZ010000087.1:9489314-9500384 GCA_034780575.1 Labeobarbus marequensis
AATAGTATAAGTAGCTGAAATAAGCACAAATGTCAGGGCATGTTAAAACATCTCAAGGGCCCCAAAATCACCTCAGAACCCCAGAGGGTTAACTTTCGGTTGTAAAAGCTTTCCAAAGCCCTATGCTGGATCCTCGCCAATAATTATGGCATCCCTTACCTTATCCATTTGTTCGATGATTTCCTTATCATATCGCTAAGCCTCTCTCCCCCGGCCGCCCACCTTAGCACCGTTCAAACAGTTTTCTCAGAACTAGGTATTCCTATCCCTTCTGAGAAGACCGAGGGACCTGCCACCTCCTGAGTTTCTTGGAATTTATCTCAACTCAGTTAAGTTTCAAGCTTTGCTCCCTAAAAAAAAATTGACAGAATTATCAGTGTAATCAATAATCATATCTCAGTCTCGCAAATTTTAAAACACAACCTTTTTTCCCTGCTTGGGCACCTTAATTTCACAATGAGAATTATGCCTCAAGGTCACCTCTTTATCTCCCACCTCCTCTCTCTAGCATCCTCGGTCCCTGGCTTAAATGATTTAGTCACTCTAAACAAGTATAGCAGACCTCAACCTATGGCTTTCGTTTCTTAGTCATTGGAATGGTTTTACCTTTTTCTACGACACTCACATTTCCTCAGCTGCCGACATGCACCTGTTCACTGACGCAGCCCCCTCAGTTGGTTTCAGGGTATATTTTCAAGTTCACTGGTTAGCTTAAATCTGGCCTCCCGAACTCGCAAATCTGAAACCGTCTGTCTCCTCTTTCGCACTTTTCAAGATCTACACAATTGTCGTCGCCTCCACCTTGTGAGGAAAAGAATGGGCCTCCAAAAGCATCTTCTTCCATTATGACAACGCTGCAGTTCACTGCATTAATAAAGGCAGATCTAATTCCACTGAAATAATGCCATTTCTCAGATGTGTCATCTGGTCTTCCTCTTTGAATCAATTCATAATTAAAGCAGTTCATATACCAGGTTTCAACAATCAAATCACTGACTCTCTCTCTCCTGTTTGCCTTTCAGAAACTCAGAACATTAGCTCCTCATGCGGATGACTTTCATCATAAGCTTCAATTTCCCAACTTTTCTCTCACTGCCGTTTCTTATTTTGCAACCTTTCTCCACCACTTTAAACAGATCTATTAAAGCTTATCTTAGCGGCATTCTTTTTAGCGGCATATCTGGCCTTCTGTGAGCGGCAGACACAGACAACCAAGTGTGAATACATATGGATGTTTATTAAACCACACTACAGTGGAACATGTAACATTGAACTAAACACAAACATACACACATTAAACATAGATGTCAATGCAAGGAAGGCATGGAGCTAGAGAGAGAGAGAGAGAGAGCGTTCACGCGCAAGAGAGAGAGAGCATAATGGCAGGATTTGCACATCAGCTAAACACAACCTGTTAGAACCATCAAAGAATTACATCACCTTAATTAAAAGGGGTCGAAGCCTAGAAGCGTTTCTAAATAGTTAACAAGCGGTTACTTGTATATTGGTTTTGTTGGTGCTGAGTAAAGTATCCTGGTGCATGTATAATGCGTAGATTCTTGATGAATTCCTTTAGGAGTGAAAGCTTTGTCATTCCAGCCACGGGTTGATTGGTCCAAGTTAAATCACCAAAGTTACTGAACTTATATCTTCTATCCGAAAGGGGAGTCGCGAGTTTTCCAAGGTGATGTGTGTTTTCGGGGCATTGAAGGTAAAGAGAAGAACCTGCCTTTTGGGTGTGGGAGAAGTTTAATCTGGTTTCCCTGTAAAACCCGTTCTGGTTAGTTTGACCAATAACAAGGTACATAGCTTCAGCGGGAAAGTGTTTCTTTGTTCCACTTGACATCTCATTTGCATGTTTTATGACTGTTCTGCTCAATTGGTGTAATTCTTCCCACAGTACAGTAAAAATTGTATGATCTATTTCACATTCACAGAGTATACATCATTGTTTGAGAAGTAAAGAGCAGATCATTTTGATATCAAGAAAGAGACATCTAACATATATTAAACCGGAGATCCATTCATACACTTGAAAATGAGTGTTTACAGCATACTAATACAAATAACGAGAGGTCACTAGGCTAATATAATAAGGAAACATACAAACAACACATGCATATACCATATACTTTTGTAACTGATTAAATTATGTTCTAAATAATGAAAATGTATCTACGTGTGTGTGTGTGTTATGTATCTTGTAATCGTGGGGGTAGTTCCCTGGTCAGCCAGGCCTGGTACTGAGGGTCGTTTAGTTCTCTTGGAATGCTTTTTGAAGTCCGATGGAGAGAACAGATAGTCGATTCTGTTTAGCATCTTTTTGACAGTGGGGTGACACTCACTGGCAATTTAGCACCCATATAAAGGTAGAATGTGGGGCCAGGCTGTGAATTATATGCAAATGTCAAAAGGCTTAAAGGGTCTCTTAAGACAAAGTCCCAATGACCATCAAGGATCATAAGCAGATGCTACATATTTTTAAAATAAATAATTTCTTTCTTCCTTTCTTCTTTTAAACACAGATCTCCCATGGGATTCACTAGTGGGCTGTATTGGGCCATATAGCCTTTCAGCAGCCCATTTTAAAGCACTTTACGAGCCAGAATACATATCAGATGTGGTGAGTTATTAATGCATTATTAATGATAGATGCATTTTAGAATGTTATTTAAAAAAGAAAACCTGGGTTCTAACTATAACTATTATCAATAGGTCATTGATGCCTTCATTTTTATTATCTGCAAGGTATGAAATATATTATTAGTTATGAACCATTGTAACTTTTTTTGGCACTATAAACCTGCCATTCCTTTTTCCATTAAGAAATTTGAGGATGTGTACAGTGTTTGCACCCAATCTATGACCAAGATTCTGTCTGGATCACAGAGGGTTAAAAGCCACTACTTTTGCAAGGTGAAGTAAATATTATTTACATACCCAAGAATATATTATTTAATATAAGGCATATGCCTGTCTAAAGAATGAAGCTCTGACACTAGCAACACCAACTGGAATTCCTGAAATAAGTGTCATTTTCAGTTGATTTTTTTAAATATAGGTCTTACTTTGGTTGAACCAATGTAGCATATGTATGATAATGATATGTGTCCAGATAAGAATCGATTTTAGCTCTTAAGAGTGTTCTCTATGACCAAGGTTATGAACACAATACACAGTTACTCAAAAATGTTTTTTTGATATAAACATGCAACGACATGCTTCATATGGTATTTAAAATGTGCTGTCTGTTCAGTCACATTGATCTAAATGATAGTTTTAAAAAAAAAGATCTGTGGTCGAGGTGAAAACTTCCAGGGTTTTTGAGGACATGGAGAATAGAATCAGAATATTATGAGCCAAAAGCAAGTACAACATAGTTTTTAAATTCATGGCATTGATAGGTTTATATTAGCCTCCAAAGCTTCCCTTTATTTCCAAAGCTTCCCCAAATTTCCCTTTAATTTGTAAGTATTAGTTATTCATATGTTTACACTTATCTGAAAAAAGCAACATACAGTTTTTTACTATTATACTAAATTATTGTCTCTGCTTATTTACCTGCAAAAGGAGAATGTTTTAACTTTAATGCCTTTAATTTATACTAAACAATAAATAGAAAATAAAATAATTATGTTAACAGATGTGCAAATGATATTCCATATAAAACTGAAAGTTTGATTCCATTAATCATTCTGTCTTTCCAGAAAAACATACTTAAAAGCTATGGTAAAATTATTGGAGCCCACCTGGAAAATGGAAATCACTGGACACTTTTTGTAAGTAATCATACCACACTAAATGCAATAAAATATGCAAGTAATGCTAATGGCTGACCATTTATGTTTTACTCTATGTAAATAAATAAATATACATACATACATTAAAAAATAAATAAATAATAACACTTGGTGATTACTATGATTTTATGTCCTAATCATCTTTTCTTATTTTGTAGTTCTGTGACCTAAAAAAACACGCAATCACATACATGGATCCGTTTGATGAAGTAGAGGAAAAGAAAAATGACATTCTGAAGAACTGGAAGTAGTAAACTTACAATAGGGGAAAAAATTTTAAGAATATGCCTTTATTTAGTTCATCCTTGCCTTAATGTATGTAATTGTAGAAGAAATTTGCCAGAGTGTGTTCATGGCCCAGAGGTACACTACAAAATTGTTCTGCTAAAGTTTCTGTTGAATTGTGAAATGTTGCATACCATAATTGACCGAGCATATGACTACAAAGCAGCACTACAGTTAGAATGTATACCTAATAACGTAGCTTTATTTTTCAGTTCTTTTGCCAAAGCTAAGGGCTGCACCTTTACATGGACATGGACTGATGTGCCCCATCCACGGCAGGAGGATGGTCATTCCTGTGGTGTCCATGTGTTAATGGTAGGCCTATGTCCCCCCTTTTAAAGGGGAAATTAAATGCAATTTCAGAGGTTATTTTCTAAGTTTGTGCACCAAAAAGAATTTCCCATCATCATTTTCAATTTGTAAAAAAAAAACAACAAAAAAACAGAAGTGAAAGAGGTGTTACATCTTGTAGAAATTGAAATATCGATTAGCTAACTTCATTGCACCATAGCCACACCCTCCTTTACAGCATGTAATGTGTTTAAATACTCAAGATGGCAAGCACTGTAATAGAGTTGTATATGTTTGAGACAACACAATGACTGCAACAGTTTGTTTTAGTGTAGCAATTGCTGCTTGCTTTATTTTTCATATTTAAAAAGCCGACTTCATTTATGTTTTAGTTTGCTCAGGCCCTGCTTGATGGCAAAAGATTGGTGGAGGGATATACCTCAGTGGAGATACCACAACTGAGGGCACAATTCTGCCACACTCTGTTTACCTCTTTAGGTACTCCTTTTTTTAATATACAATTGTATAATTATACTTATCTTAAACAAGATTACTAATTTCATGTCAACCCCCCCCACTGCAGATAGAGCTATGAAATGTACAGTGTGCTGGGGTGTCCTACTGAAAGACAAGGTAATTAGAAGTATCCACTTGATGTTGTAATAATTTGCAGAAACCCAAGCATTGTTTCATTTTAGGTATGTTGTCCCAAATGTGGTGTGCACAGCCATTTGAGATGCCAGCGAACACCTTGTGGCATCTGTGTGATCTGCAATTGTAAGTAATTTTACTTCCAAGAACAAGCAGTTATTCAACACACTGTGTACTGTAACATGTACAGGCTAAAAGAGCAAGTATTTCAAACTGCAATGAATTACATAAATCAAAATGGGTATGTAAATTTAAAGCACTTAAAATTTACAGTTTTAATTAGGGTAGGTTTCTGTGCATGTTAATGTAAAAGTTTCTGCAAAATTATAGAAAAATAGAATCATGTTTCACTGCAGTTTCCAGATTAAATGGCCACTGAGAAGCACTTAAAGCTTTTAAATCCATTTGAAAGCAATCGATATTAGAGAAAGTGATTAGATAATAATACTGTTCTGTATTATATCAGAACTGTTAAAATGTTGTATGGAGTATATTCCAGTACAGATGTTTAGTTTGATGTAGTTTAGTATGGTGTTTTCCTGTATCTGTATATTTTTTTTCATTAAATTATTTTGCCATTATTCATGCTAATGCTTTAAATAGCAGGTGGAGAAGCAAATGTAATGTTTCAACATCTACAAAATCAAGAAAGTAAGCACACAGAGGAAAGTACAAGACAAACTCCAGATGACAAAGATCAACAGGGAGGAGAGAAAAGGGAAACTTACACAACTGACAAAGTGGAAGTAAAAAAAGACCAATCAAAGGGTAAAAAACGCAAGGCAAGTGATGCATCAAATAGGGAAAAAAAGCAAGACAGCAAGGAGGAAAGACAGCCACATACTTTTGACATGGACCGTGATGCAGGTCATGAAAGAGAGGAAGTAGGGGCAAGTGACAGTGCAGATTGTTCTCTGAATAACCCTACAGAGGACATTAAAGACATTAAAGTTTTTGGACGCTTAGCCCTCACTGGCCAGAAAAAGACCCAGTATGTTGTCACAAAAGAAGAAATTCAGCGCAGAATAGAAGGGGAGAACATGTCCTCTAATGTTTTTAGAGATCTGCTAGGAGTAAGTTTACAATCACATTGATAAAATGGTTATTTTATGATTGTTTTATATGCATGTTTTACTATTAATTTCTCTTTTTATTGTTCTAATGCATTATTGTTCATTCTTCTTAAGGGCCGCAAGAAAAATTTGCCTGAAATAGTCCTCACCCTTCCCAAGAAAATTAAGACTAAGACAAGCATTTTTAGTGCTTTAACAGAGGGCGAGGCTTCAGATCTAGCCATTGGTCTAACCAAAAGCCTATGTCAAAATGTCAGTCCAGAATTGGTACGCAAGGACATAAGTGACCTGAGTGCAGAAGCGACCAGGTATAGTACATTTGCTTAAAACCCAAAAATGAAAATTGTCATCTTCAACTCTCCCTCAAGTTGTTCTAAACCTGTATGAAATTCTGTCTTCTGTTGAACAAAGAAGATATTTTGAAAACAGTAATTGGTCCCCACTGACTTCCATTTTATATATATATATATATATATATATATATTTATTTATCCATACTGTGGAAATCAGTGTCTACTGTCAGTGGTTGGGCAACAACATTCTTCAAAGTATCTTCTTTTGTGCTTAACAGAAGAAAGAAACACACAGATTTGGAACAACTTGAGGGAGATAAGTGATGACAATTTCATGTCTGGGTGAACTATTGCTTTAATGCACAGCTATTTATGTTGCTACTGATGTTGGCTGTTTAATTTAGTTTTTACAGTTTTATCTTTTTTCATTAAAGGACAACTCTCACTAGTGTACGGGCCAACTTACAATCGGGCCTGGACTCTACATCACCCTTCAGTTTGTTAACCCACACATTTGGTCCACAGGCAGTTGATGGGGTGTTAGGTTTCATCATAGAAAGTTTAAAATGAAATGCAGTAATATAACTTCATTATTTTATTTTTTAACACTAGCAGCACCAAACTTTTTGTGAATGTTCAGGTTAAATCAGTAAGCATTGTTTTCAGTTTCATCTCTACTGATTAAAATATAAATATTATGTGGGTCAACATGATCCTGTTTGTCTAAAATGCTCTTGTTAATTTTATAAAAACATGTTCAGTGTAATTATTTTATTTATTTTTTTGTTTGACAAAGAATTAAAAATGTTTATTGGACAAATGAAGCATGTTTTCTCCTTTTGAACACTAACACTCAACTGTACTACCATGAATGTTTAGAAACTGTGATAGTCTATCCACATTGTAATTCATCTATGACGTGTATAAATCAAATTATATAGAAAATTAATCGCATTTAAAGAAACTAAAAAAACATGAACAATTCTTTACAGATTTTTGAAAATAGTGTTGTTTAGGAATTACCATCCAGTTCACCAAAAGACATTTGACAATACTAAAATCAGCCCAGCTTTTTCACAAATTAAAAAAAAAGGTATTCTGCACTCAATTTTCTATTTGTGTTCTTTGCATTTTCTTGCTTTTCTTGTTTTTGTTCTTCTTTTGAACCCTTCTGAATTTGTGCCAGAAATGCAGATTTTCTTTGATGCTGATAGTTTTTCAGTCTTTTTCTGGTGTTTTGCATTGTGTGAGAAGATTGGCTGTATCTTCATTGAAGTGTCATTGGTACAGTGCCTTTTTGACAGAAGACTTCTGTCTTCTTGGTGCACGTTAAGGTAAAGATCATTTATTTGCCGCTTGATGTTCTCTGGAACCGTCTGCCATCTTTTGACTATTTCAAGAACCTCTTCTAGTTTCTGTAAGTCTGAACTGCTATCTTGTTGCATGAAATCCAAATCAGCAGTGTCAGTTTGACTGACAGAAAAGCACCTTTTTTCATTAATGGTCACTCCAAACAGCTGTTGTGCTAAAATAAGGCAGGGACAAATATCATGGTATGAGAATGTGCAACAGGTACACGAAAATGTTTTCAAAGACGCGCGGTATGTTCCTCTCCCACAAAGGCTTTCCACGCTGATTTCCATTTTTATGTCACAACAGACACTGAAGTGACCTTTGTCTTGTAAAGCTTTTGCATGCGCTTCTAGCTGAAGAGCAAGTTCAGGGAATGAATCATTATCCTTATCTTTGACCACATCTAGCAGCACCAAATGTTTGCATACTTGACCTCTCAAACCAACGGGGCAACTGCAGAAGCACTCTGCAGGGCAGGTCCTGTAGGAAAGTGAGGAGTCTTGTTCAGATGGTACGTTGTACATGTATATTTCTGATGATTCTCTTGTAATGTGGTTAGACCAGCCTTTTTCCATCATTCCTGTTGCTTTGTTAAATGTTTCCTCCAACTTCATGGCAACACAGTTTGGCATTCTTCCAGCTGACTGCAAGTGTTTTATCACCTGAAAGTAAGTCTCTGTCTTGCAAAGGAGTACATCAAGCAAGTCATCCAATCGTCGATTTCTTATCCCAGATAAGAATTGGTATTTCAGTCGATGGAAAAATCTAAATAAATGAAAAAAGAATGATGGTATTAAAACAAATGTATAATTATGTGAGTCAATGACTGGGTGGTTATAGAGGCTGTCGATGTAGTGTCTTTTGCATTCAGTGGAAGAAAATAAAACCTTTAAATAAGTGTAAAACCCTAACTAGATCATTTTGACAGACCTGAACATGAGCAGAAGTCTATGGTCACTAATGGCAGAATAAAAGTAAAATATTTCCATTTTAGTTTTATTTGTTAACATCAAAGTCATTTCTATGCAATATGTTCCAAGTTTATGTGTATTTATTTAGTTTTGTAGCTTTTTACGGTAGTGTATCAAATGCACAATTTAATTTTCTTTTATGGAAAGTATATTATAGTATTTGCTGACAGAAATTACCTTTCTATCAAATTGTTGGTCTCTGAATTCCCATGGTTATAACAACGTCCATAATCAGCCCATCTATGACTTATTGGCTCCCAGTACCTCTGGAAGTACTTGCAAACCTCTTGATAGTGAGAAAAGTCATTCAGGAATTCTTTAGCCACACAGTCAAAGTCAGTCTTCTGCAATGAACAAAAATAAGTATTGAGTCTACAATCAAAAAAGGGCACAACATGCGACCTTAATATTTATGACAGCAATACTTTTCCTCTCTTTCTCTAAAATTTTATTTTACCTTTAATGGACGAGCGCAAAAAAGTTAAGTTGGTCAAATAACTGCCTGATTTATTTAGGTGCATATGCAAAAATAATAATATCAAATTCTATAAACTGAAAAATGTGTTATCATATGATAAGTAATATCAATGCAGTATATCCATACAATTCAGCCATAAAATACATAAACCACTACCATAGCACAAGCTTTCATTTTTTTGAAGGAATCTAGAACTTCTCTCCGGGTATGTGAGGAGTGTGGCCCACAAACGCCGGAATCTGACTTCATCAACCATCGAACAACAGCCTGTTAACCAGAAGATATGTAATGTATTTTTATTATTATTATTAAAATGACTGGAAAAAATATTTTATATATATTCCTCTTAAAAATTCATATTACCTGGAGTACATGGTACCAGCAGAGAAGAACATCAGACTCAGGGAAAACTTCATTCAAAGCATTTATTTCACTCATGTCTTTGTCAACCATGAAGCACCTGGAAAAAGAAAATTAAGTTACCTTGTTCTAAACTGTTGATATAGTATGTAAAAGAAGCTCCAGTGGATGACTTTCATAAATTACCTTGGTGGCTTAGGGAACACTGGTCGTAGCTTCTGAAGTGCGAGCTTAAGGGTTTCCTGGGTCTCGCTGCTTGTTATTATGTATGCAACAGGAAGACCATGACCGTGGCCATCTCTGACAAGCAATGTAAATAGTGGAAAGGAATATTGATTTACACAGTGTGTGGCATCGAAAAACACAATATTACTACCATGGTTCTTCAAGTCTTCTCTCATGAGCTCAGTTTGAAGAACAATAATAAGGTCCTGATCCTTCCCCAGAGGCTGATAAAATATGACATCATCTTTGAAAGGACCGGTTAATAGTTTTTCTGTACTCTTACAGTCATCCTTATCAAGGCGTTTCCCTCGAAGCATACTAGTACGTATATTATGTATGTCTTCTGGGGTAACAAAGTATTCTCTGGAATGATAATTAGCTTCTCCTTGAGCTCTTGACCACTCATTAGCTTGAAGAAGGATGACATCTGGTTTTACTCCTAATGCAATCCACTTCTTGATCTGATCAACCAGCTGAGGGTGAATCTGATGAAAATGGCCATCTTCTTCAGAAGAATCATGTCCATTGTGCTGGGTAAATATTCTCTGCACAACAACTTTGTGACCTTTCCAATCATTTCTCACTTTAAAAGAGATGTATGCTTTACATCCGACAGCTCTGTGACTTCTTTCAAAAACATTTCCAGATCTTCTGCAACGGAAAATATAATATCCTCTATTTTGGTCTTGCAAACTAGAACAATTTGTGGTCCTGAATGATTTTTTGTGTTCCTTGTTAATTATTTCTGTGATAAAGTTCTCTTCTGGATCATCTGATTTAAGAATATGCACCTTAAGTTGTATGTTTTCCTGTCTTGTTTTTCTCCTCTCTTCATTTTCTACAGTCTTTTTGATAAAATCCTCCATCTTGGAATATTGCAGAAATGCACATACACAAAAACACACTTAGTTAAAATTTCTCAGTTTGTTTGTTTAAAAAGTAAATGCTGAAAAAGAGCTGTTTGGCTGAAACTGTCAGTATGTTGATCCAGAATGACTGAATCGCCAACACTGGATCACAACATGAATTTAGACTAAAACTATATTGAAATGATTATGACGGTCCTGGATCAACATTATTAAATTTAGACTGTATTGATTATGACGGTCCTGGATCAACATTATTAAATTTAGACTGTATTGATTATGACGGTCCTGGATCAACATTATTGAATTTAGACTGTATTGATTATGATGGTCCTGGATAAACATTATTGAATTTAGACTGTATTGATTATGATGGTCCAGGATCAACATTATTGAATTTAGACTGTATTGATTATGATGGTCC
>JAUZSZ010000087.1:9509200-9524715 GCA_034780575.1 Labeobarbus marequensis
AACACAATAAGTACATTGTACTTATTTTTTGATGTAAGTACATAGTAGTTAAGGCCACCTAATATAAAGTGTGACCGCCGTTTCTTTTTTTAAAGAATAAAATTTGAGATTTAGAGAGGGAGTTAGAGGGTCAAATAAAGATGGAAGAAATTTGTTTTTAGCAGTTTCTTGAACACGGACTGCTCGGATTGAGTTGGGCAGGTCATTCCACCAGGAGGAAACAGTTAATGAAAAAGTCAGTGAAAGTGATTTTGTGCCTCTTTGGGATAAACAATAAAGTGACGTTCACTTGCAGAATGCAAGCTTCTAGAGGCACATAGGTCTGAAGTAATGAATTTAGTACTGACTTTAGGTAAAGTCGAGCCAGAGGTGGTTTTTAGGCAAACATTAATGCCTTGAATTTTATGTGAGCAGCTACTGGTAGCCAGTGCAAATTGATAAACAGAGGTGTGACATGCATTATTTTTGTTTCATTAAAAATTAATCTTGCTGCCGTGTTCTGGATTAATTGTAAAGGTTTGATGGAACTGGCTGGAGGACCTGCCAAGAGAGCATTGCACTAGTCCAGTCTGGACAGAACAAGAGCTTGAACAAGGAGTTGTGAAGCATGATCCAAAAGAAAGGGCCTGATCTTCTTGATGTTGAATAAAACAAATCTGCTGGACCAGGCAGTTTTAGCAATGTGGTCTGAGAAAGTCAGCTGATCATAACGCTAAGGTTTCTGGCTGTTTTTGAAGGAGTTATGGTTGATGTGCCTAACTGGAAGGTGAAATTGTGATGAAACGATGGGTTTGTTGGAACCACAAGCAGTTCTGTCAGCTGAGTTGAAGGTGATGGTCCTTCATCCAAGAATCAACATAAATAATAATGATAAAAATAATAATGTGTATATTCAAACTTTGTTCATTTGATCACCTTTTGTGAATTGTCATGCTCACAAAATCAACCATATATCCTCGACCAGACATCATCACAAGAATCATAAGAAATGGTAAGTGTGGTTTATTTTCTTATGTTAGCTATATTTATTACCATGGTTTACAATGTTTATATTTGTCAGCTAAATGTGTCACTGTTTATTTTAGCTAAAGGATTTCCAATGCAGATAAACTGTGTGAACCATGGTTAAAATCCATTTGAATTAAGTCTCAGTTATCCCTAATGAGAAATTGCTCTAATGCAATCAAAAAATGTTGTTGTAACCTAATGTTCTCTTTAAAAGATAAGCCAATATTCTATGAATATCCAATATTCAAACGATTTTATTTTTTAATGTTTCCAATATAAATTTAGAGCGAGATAAAAAGTGAAATATTTAAACTTTTTTACTAATAAAAATTACGTGAAACCAAAAATCCTTTAACATCCGCATGGTTACAGCTCTGATTTCCAACAGTAGAGCAGATATGAAATATTTCTAAATAAATTAACAGCACAAATTCATTTTATTTGATATACTCTTATACCAACTGTGCATCTAGCAGTGACTGAAACACCCACAGCTGCTTAACCTAACGAGAATGGATGTACTGCACAAAATGACAACAGCAAAAATAATAAAACATTATAAACTGTTAAACGATAAACAACAGTTTAGATATAAATTTGTACCACACCTAAATGATATTTACCCTTTAAAAAATAAAATAAATAATAATCCACTCCATGCGCTTGTCCAGGATAAGCTCCGCCCAATGAAACCGAAAATCTCAGAAACCTCAGAAACTAGTCGCCATTTTGTGAGGGTTCGCGGTGGCTCGGTTACTTGATGTAGGTCCTGTTGGTTTTGGAAATATCTTTGATTACTTCGATGTTTTTGTCTCTGGATACCAATATAAAGGCATGGCATATTGTAGATGAAAATCGTCTGCAATGTGCCATACATTTTAGATTGGTTCTCCTACGATGTTAATTTATCAGGCCTAGTCTTCGCGCCATTTCACGAGGCGTCATATAACGTTAGAGATTAGCCATGTTTGTTAGATATTTTTTATAATGTGAATATTAATAAGAATTTGGGTAGCTGGTGTGATGGTATCAAGACAACGATAATTTCAAAGTTAGAGATTTTGCTATTTCGTTTATATCGTTGCGGTATGTAAATATATACGAGTAACTTGATCCTTTTAAATAATATCATGCATGAATGAGTAAATAAAATTGGGATAATGTTACTAAGAGAAGTGTTATTCAGTCATTAATTGATAAGGAACTCAGCGCTGTGCTCTGACTGACACCCAAAGTGTGTAATTAAGCAGGGTCTCCGGGTTCGAGTCGTTAGTTCATATAAATTACGGTAAATTGTTTCTCATGGGGCCGCAAGTTATTTTCACCATTTACAGGGGGTATTATGGCGTATTTTACTGCCAAATGTCGAGAGCGCATTTTTGTAGCGCGAAAGTAGATTAATATAATGCGCCAGCGCAAATCTCTCTGTTAATTTAATTGCAGTCCGAATCTCTTTAGAGGAAGAAATCGATTCAAAATTCATTTAATATCTTTCACCGCCGAACGCCGTACAGTAAGTGTTGTAATTAGCTGTAATGTGCATGCATATTTATTTCTGAAATGCTGTAAAGTTAAAATAAAATTTATTTATTTATTTTTTTAAACTGATGTCCATATGATAATCAGTTGTACCATCTGAATAGGGCTGGATGCTATGCGGTCTGTAACGTTATCGGAAAGAGAAATGATTAGGCCTAGTTCATCTCCCGACATTACATGAGTCAACAGAAATCATTTAATAATTCCCAACCTTCCTTACAAACACATTTATGTGTTATGTGATGCGTTTCTTATTTCAAATTGTAGCTTTTTTAAATTTTTATTTCTCACAATGTATACATTTGTGAATTCCTGTCATGATTGTTAGTATTGAATGTGTAAAGAAAAGATACCTACATAAAATAACAGCATACTGTTAATTTGTCATCTCTGTGTTTGTTGTAAGATACCAAGCCAGGAAGCAAGCACGTGACAAAAGAAGGACGACTCAAACCCAAGAATCGAGAGGTAAATAATTTCTCTTTCCGGTATAGCTTCAGTTTATGCTATAAACTTTATGGGGATGTGATGATGTAACAAACGAACAAACTATACAGATCGGGTGAGGGAAACAGGCTGCATAACCATAAACAGTTAATTATTTCTGTTTCCTATAATTTCGAATTTCCTGAAAATGTCCCAGGACCACATCCAGCGGGTTTTCCCAGATCGCATCACACACACAGAGACAGACAGACAGACAGGGCATTCAAATGTGTACTGTATGTTTACAGTTTCTCTTTATTCTCATCCACAGGGAGACGGGAGTGCGGATGGAGTCTAACATGGTATGCTGATGACTTTGTTTCTTTTTGTGAGGGAGGTAATTAACAATGTCTGCAAAACAAAAATACAACACACACTGGAAAAGAGTGAAAAGAGATCAGCAGAAATTGGATTTGTCTCATGTAGACAACATTGAGATACCCACCTGCTCTACTACTCTAGAGAGGTTTAGTGAGCCGCTCCAGCATGCACAGCCCATTGAGGGAACACAGAGTGAATTTGAGTGTGATGTTGAAATGCAGGGGGCTCGTGCAAATTATAATTCTGATTCAGATTCTGATGATGTAGACTTGGATGACAGACCTTCTTTAGGAGTTAGACTTGCACAGTGGGCCAATGAATTTCAGGTCAAACACAATGCAGTGGATGGCCTTCTTAAAATTCTTGGTGAACATCACCCAGAGCTTCCAAGAACTGCTAGAACATTACTTGGAACATGTGAAAATGTAAACTTAGACATGAAATCTGGGATGCAATACTTCTACTTTGGATGCAAAGAACAGCTGTGTAGGTATTTAAATATGTACCCCAGTGATGTTATCATCCAGTTAGACTGTCTGGACATTTCCTTGAATATTGATGGCTTGCCACTATTCAAAAGTAGCAGTCAGTCACTGTGGCCAGTTTTGTGCAAAATCAATTTGGCTCCTTCCACTGTCTTTCCTCTTGCTCTCTGTTTTGGTGTCTCAAAGCCTACAGATCTTGATTTTTTGACAGATGTAGTACAAGACCTTAGGGACATTTTACTGAATGGATTACAGACTGACAGAGGTCATTTAGGAGTTCATCTGCGCTGTATCAGTTGTGGTGCACCTGCAAAAGCACTTGTTAAATGAACAAAGCAGTATTCAGGCTATTTCGGTTGTGACAAGTGCACACAGAAAGGCTTCTGGGATGGCAGGCGGGTTATATACCCAGAGATTAAAAATGTTACCCTGAGAACAGATTCGTCTTTCCGTGAGCAGCTTCAGGAGGAGCACCACCGGTCATTTGGGGTGTCTCCTTTTTGCATGCTTTCAGTAGACATGATTCAGCAGTTTCCTGCGGATTACATGCATCAGTGCTGTCTTGGAGTGATGCGAAAACTGATTGTTTGTGGTTGCGCGGGAAAGCTCAGTACTAGATTATCTTCTGGCCAAGTAAGGGAGATCAGTTCCAGGCTTCTTGGTTTGAGACCATTCATGCCAGACCTTTTTGCAAGGAAACCACGTGGCCTAGAAATCATTGACTGAAAGCTACTGAACTGCAACAGTTTGTGCTTTACACAGGCAAAATTGTGCTGAAAGGGGTTCTCTCTGATGAACTCTATGAGCATTTTATGCTCTTCAGTGTGGCACTGGCCATCCTGGTGTGCCCACATCTAGTGAAACAGTACAGCTGTTTTGCATCAGATCTGTTGGTTCACTTTGTAGAGGACGGCAGAAAGTTGTATGGGGATGAGTTCCTTGTGTACAATGTGCACTCGATGCTTCACCTTGCTTCTGATGCACATGCGTACTGTGGGCTAGATGAGTGTAGCAGTTTTCCCTTTGAAAATTACCTGCACCAGCTGAAGAGGTTAGTACGCTCAGGTAGAAACCCTCTGTCACAAATTATAAAACGTCTTGGTGAAATTGACGAGCACAGAGAGGAACTGAATAACAAGCCTGCAGCTGTGGTGAAAACACAAAAACCGAACAATATCTTTGTTCTCAGTGACTTACAGTGTTGTGAGGTCGTTTCTGTGGTAGATGCTACAGGGGAAGTGCTTTGTCGTTTTTATGACAACCTTGAGCCACTTTTCATGCAGCCTTGTGACTCCAGGTTAATTGGTGTTTACAAGGCCCAAGTGAGGCACACCAGAATGAAACAATTGTCTCAAAGGCTATTGGTCAGAAAGGCATTTTTTATTGATGCGGAAGATGATGTCAAGATTGTCCTTACAGTGCTCCATTCATTTTGAGCAGTTATCTAAATCTTTTTCACCACCCTTTACACATTAGATTGATGCAGCTGAATGCTGATTGTACATTTAGTATCAGCAAAAACTGCTATTTTCTCAAAATTGTTCAGGGAATCTTTTGCCTGAAAATTGAAAATCTTATCCTTTACTCACTGCTTATGATGCTTTAAACCTGTATAACTTTTTTTTTTTTTTTTTTTTTGAGGAATGAGCATACTGCAAATTGGATATTTAAGCAGTGCTGTTTTGCTGTTTTTGGACTTCAATGGTGGCCAATGAATTGAAGGTTAAAATTGCAGTTTATATGCAGCTTCAAATGGCACTACAAAATCCCAGACAAGGAATAAGGGTCTTATCCAGCAAAACAGTCTGTCATTTTCTTAAAAAAAAAAAAAAAATCATATTTATACACTTTTTTTTTTTAACCACAAATGCTCGGCTTGCTCCAGCTCTGCGATGCACATGCTCATCTTCATACATTACGTAATCCTGTTGGAAAGGTCATGTGTGGTGGTCAACTTCTTTGTCTGTGTACTTCAGTTAAAAAACTCCATCTCATTTTCCCCTCCAACTGTAAAATTGTCCGACATCATTGTTCTACCTAGTTTGTAAATAAATTTTTTTTCATGTTCTTTTTGTAAACACTGGGTCGCTACTTCCGCCTATGTCACATGTGACCTTTCCAATATCACCTAATAAATACGTGCATGTGCATTACAGAGCTAATGTTAGCCGAGAATTTGTGAATAAAAAGTGTATAAATATTTTTTTAAAGGAAATTACTTATTTTGCTAGATAAGACCCTTATTTCCTTGGCTGGGATCATTTAGATCCATTTGAAGCTGTATTGAAACTGCAGTTTTAACCTTCAAATCATTGGCCACCATTGAAATCCAGTATATGGAGAAAAGTCCTGGAATGTTAACCTCAAAAAACTTTATTTTTGTCTAAAGAAAGAAGACATGAACATATTCGATGACATGGGGGTGAATAAATTAGCAGGAGATTTTATTTGGGAAATGAACTTGTCCTTTAAGAACAATAGCAAGGTTGGTATTTTACCACATAATAACCAAACCAAGATCTGGTTTAAGTTTAAACCTACTCAAAAGTGGAGGTTGGTTGCTTAGTTTTGGGGGATTCTTTGATTCCATATTGTGTATCAGAATCATTTAATAAACACCATGATTTTGGTTTGACTTGGTTTGCTCCTTACTGGTTTTGGTCTGTTGTTCAAGCAAAAATCTCATGTGGCTTCAGATGATTTGGTTTAGTGTTCCATGTTTCAACGCTAAGGATTTTTTTTTTTCTAGTGGCCCAGCTGATTTATAAGGCACTCACCAAGATATATATATATATATATATATATATATATATATTCGCAAATTAATCATCAGGCAGTGCTTATTGTTGAGCCCTGGTGTGCACTTTAATGGAGTATTTTATGTTTTTTTTTGTTTTGTTTTTTCTGTATGAAGCTTCTCCCTACCTCATTTTGTGGTAAAAAAGTAGTCATTCACTATTCTTCAAATTGTCTATTTATATGCTGCATAGAAGGTCATGAAGCATTAGGCTTCTTAAATGATAACAATTTTATTTTAATTTTCAAAAATGTTTTGATTGTTTTGTAATTAGTTAAATGGTGAATTGTGGAAACATTGAGTGTAAACTGTCAAGGGAACAGAATGTTAGGACTGTATATAGAAGTATATATAGCAGAATGCTAGCTAAAGTTAATGGTAAGAGTGGAATATAGGTAATATGCTATAAGGAACTGGGTACACTGAACTAAATATTGTGTATATATTTGTATGTTTTAATATGCAGTATCTCACTTATCAAGGGTTTGGAGCCAAAGGGGTTTCAAGTGCAGATCACTTTAATTGCACTTATGCCCCGTTGGCTCCAAACCCTCAGTATGCTTTCTCTTTTAGAGATACACCGTGATAAAATTCCCTCAGGACAACACAGTTGACGTAGTCCCTTCCAACTGGCTTGAAAAAACAAAAGAGGTATTTTCAATTACTTATATATCTGAGTAGCTTAAAGGGATAGTTCACCCAAAAATGAAAATTCTGTCGTCATTTACTCACCGTCAAGTTGTTCCAAACCTGTATAAATTTGTTTTGCTGAATACAAAGGAAAATATTTTAAAGAATGTTTTTAATCAAACATTTGTTTGGCACCATTGACTTCCGTAGTAGGAAAAATATTATGGAAGTCAGTGGTGCCCCAAAAGTTTGCGTGACCAACCTTTACTAAACCCATCTGTTTTTTCAGCTAATGTCTATTATGGAGGGTTAACATGAATATCTGCTGTCAACAGGGTATATATTGCTACTGGCCAAGAAAAAATTTTACTGCCAAAGCAAAAAAAGAGAGACTCCAGATACTACCTTCTGGTCAAAACACGTTGCAGTGGTTCTGGTATATGCAGGTATTTAGGATGTATTTAAGTTTTATATGTGTTACCTACATGGTTAAAAGATAAGTTCACTTCCAAATAAATATTTCCTGATTATTTTCTCACCCCCATGTCATCCATGATGTTCATGTCTTTCTTTCTTGAGTTGCAAAAAAAAGTTTTTTGAAGAAAACATTCCAGGATTTTTCTCCATATAGTGGACTTCAATGGTGCTCAACGGATTGAAGGCTAAAAATGCAGTTTCAGTGAAGCTGCAAAGTGCAATACACAATTCCCGCCGAGGAATCTTGCAAAACGATTGGTTATTTTATTTTATTTTTTTAAATAAAAAAAAAAAATTACATACTTTTTTAACCTCATGCTCGTCTTGTCTAGCTCTGTGATGCGCATGCATACTCTGTGTACTCCGGCTCAAAACAGTTAGGGTAAGTCGAAAAACTCCCACCTCTTTTTCTCCTCTTATGTACTTGTAAATAGAGGAAGTTACATTTTAAAATACTCGTAATCAGACTACAGTTACTTTTTTTTTATAAATTACATGATTACATATTTACACACCAGCAATAATTTATTCATAATTTATTGATTCTCCTTAATTCCTCTTTTTCGTCTTTTAAATTGTCCTTTCTAAACTGACCTTCTGTTCATATATATTCAGAAAGTCGTCCAGTTTTGTGGACATTCACACATAGATCACTCATTAGTCAGGTGGCTACACAGCATTTGACCACTGAATTTACAACAATCAATTCAGGTTTAATTAGTGTTTCAATATTCCATAAACTACTGATGAGCACATTAATTTTTATTTTACCATGTATTACATATATATAAAATGACCGATTGTTTCGCTAGATAAGACTCTTTTTCCTTGGCTGGGGTCACGTAGAGCCCTTTGAAGCTACGTTGAAACATCATTTTTAACCTTCAATCCGT
Source organism: Labeobarbus marequensis (assembly GCA_034780575.1). Classification (NCBI taxonomy): domain Eukaryota; kingdom Metazoa; phylum Chordata; class Actinopteri; order Cypriniformes; family Cyprinidae; genus Labeobarbus; species Labeobarbus marequensis. Next base: position 9,517,837 of record JAUZSZ010000087.1, read on the forward strand.
TGAGCACCATTGAAGTCCACTAAATTGAGAAAAATCCTGGAATGTTTTCCTCCAAAAACTTAATTTCTTTGTGACTCAAGAATGAAAGACATGAACATCTTTGATGGCATGGGGTTGAGTAAATTATCAGGAAATTTTTATTCTGGAAGTGAACTAATCCTTTAATACTGTTCTCTTTCAACTGAAAACAAGCTGCCATGTTCTTTCCAGATAGCTATGAGGAAGCCAGACTGAAGGCCAACTAAGCTACAGTGTCATCAAACCTAGAAAGCGAGGAAGAACCTCCACGGAGACCAGTACGACCTCCAGCTAGATATAGGAGACAGCTGGATAGTGGTAAATACTTTTTCTGAAAATTTTATATAGTAATATATAGGGCTGCAATAATTAGTCAATAAAATCAATAATAATGGATAATGAAAATAATCGACAATGAATGTCATTATCGATTAGTTGTGTCTCAGTCAAAGTTCTCAGCAAGTGAAAATATATCTATGCTGAACATATAGGCCTACTTAGTCTCTAACACACACATTGGCGAATAAAATCTAAAAATATTTTAGCCAGTGGCAAATGATAGACATTATTTAGTTGTCCAGAGTGAAGATTTAGTCACATATGTGAGTGTTTTACTTGCATTATAGAGGGTTGGGCAATTTACTGGTATGAGATGTTTTAACATTACCATTATATAATGTTAACTAGGTGATGACGAAGACTCGCCGCCACCAAAGACACGCATTGTAAGCACACCAAAATGTAAGTTAATTGTTTAAAATCTTTGTTACATCATTACATAGATGTGCTCAGTGTTCAAAGAAATATTTGTGACCCTGGCTGTGAAAACCAAGCTAAAGTAATATTTTGATGATTTACTGTATTCTATTAAAATCATCCTTCATAAGGTAAATAACATTCTGTGAAAATGTAACATTGATATTTAACATTTATATGTAACATTTAACATTATATGTAACATTTATTACTGACTGAGTAAGACCATGTCAAAATTGAAATCATAGTGAAATTAATTTTTGAAATCAAACTTTAAAGCTTATCTCTTAATTAGATTTTGAGACTTTAACCTGGATTTCACAGAGAGGGTCACATTTATTTAAAGGTTTTTACTTTTGTTTCAGTCACCCCAAGAACAGAGTATTTTGAAGAACAAAGACAGTGTGAGTTTACTTGTTCTTTCTTGTTGGCAGACACATTCAGAGAATAGAATCATTTGATACTACAGCATTGTCATGACTTGCATTGTTTTTTTTTTTGTCACTTAATTTTCTTGCCAGTAAATACTCCAAGCTGTGGCAACACTCAACAAAGTGAGTGCCACACCACTATTTATTTTTCAATAATAACAACAACAAAAAAACATTCCTAAATAATTACCATTCTTGTTTTTCAGGTTTTATAAGTGCCCAAGAACCAGAAACCACAGAACCTGACAGGGAAACACAACATGAAGGTAGGATAAGATACTATTTGATGAACATTTTTATTAATGATCTGAAAGTAGTAGGGTTTTTATTACTTTTCATGATAATGACTAGGGATGTGGTGAGATCTTGTGCCACGATGTGTCTCGCGAGATTGTACAGGTCTCGTGAGAACATGACGATATCCTCACAGAACATTTTGCAGTGTACGTTAGATCTGAACGATTAATCATTTAAAGATGGCGATCTCAATACAAACACCCACGCGATCTTATTCCTGAATGACAATGATTCAGCTATGTCTATTACGACTGTTTCACATCGCGTCAATGGAGCGTGAGAAGTTTTGTCACTGCCCATGTTAATGAATCATTCATGCTGTTGCTGATCCAGAAAGAGCAACAAATAGAATTGCAAATTGTATTTTCAATTGTGTAAATTGTGACATAATCTAAATGCATTTGAAAATCTTGCATTATCGTTTGCATTTTCGCTTTCGCGAACGGACAGTGACTGCCATATTTCTGTCTGTTTACTCACTTGCATCAATCGGAGTGTAAACAGCGAGAGATGTTGAGACAGGTGAAAAGCGTTTGGTTAATAGTGAATATTGACCTATTGTGCGTACTGTTGTTTACACAGCTGTTAGCAGGGGATAATCGCTGTATTTGGGGTAAAAAAAGACAGAATTATGTATTGTGCCAAGAAGGTTGTCTGTTCATTCACACAGGCACAAACCGATTGGCAGCTGCCTTTAGTGGAGCCTTTATCGATTACCTCCATTAATCAAAGCAGTTACCGTTACAAAAACTTTGAAATCTGAAGAAAATTGTAATCGGTGCATCTGTAATTCTTTTATATGTTTGATGCTGAGTACAAAATACAAACATGATTTATTTGTACATTAAAATGAACAGATAGTATCTGTGTGTAATGTATTATGAGCTTACAAAAAATGTATAATATTTTGAATTTTCATAAACTTGAGATTGTATTTCTCATTTTCAGCTGTTGTGGCTGAAGATGTTCCTGCATCAGCCAGGGAAACCAGTTTGTGTGAGTACAAGTTATAGAAATGTTGACTTTCATTCAGAGGTTTGTGGCCACTAAGATTTGTTGATGTTTTTGAAAGAAGTCTCGCTCTTCTGCTAACCAAGGTTGCATTTATTTGATCAAAAATTCAGTAAAACAGTAATTTTGTGAAACATTACAACTAAAATTTTAAAAACCTAAGAACTCTTTTTTTTAATATACTTCAAAATGTAATTTATTCTTGTGATCAAACCTTCAGCATTATTATTCCAGTATTCAGTGTTACATGGTCCGTCAGAAATGGTTCTGATATTCTCATAATGTAATGTAGTTGTTTGTTAAATATTGTTATATTACATTTTACAATGTATAAAAGAATAGTCATATTGTACAGTTTTATACAATGTGTAAAAAAAAGTTCCCGCTGTTGTTTTTTTCATTCTGTACTGTCTATAACAGGAACTTAAATATAATCTTTTCATATTAATATATGAAATATAATTTTTAAAGTGGCAGTCCAGTGACATTCATTAATTTTCATGAGAATCAACATGCTTGCCCATAAAGCAACATAAATAAGATAAGTAATAAAATAACTACCTAAACTATCTCCCAAAGTTTCCGAAAATTGAAGTTTGAAAATTTTCCAACAATTGAAAGAATTTATTAAATAATAAGAAATTATATAAAGTACATCAATAAATGTAGATACATTTCTGACAGGTACAGTACTTTTTGCCTGCTTCTCTTTTGCATGTTAACATGTCAACTGCACATTTCAGACAACACCGAGTTGAAGAAACTTGAACGAGCCTTGTTCATTCGTCTTGACAAAATGGACCAAAAGCTGTCAACGGTAGAAACACTTTTAAGAAGTGTTGCCCAGCCGAGTGACATTTCTGAGTTTCTGCTTGATCCTTGTAAGAGCACACAGGAACTGGAGGAGTTATGCTTGAGGATGAAAGACAGTGAATGCAGGAAAAAAACTGTAAGTAAATTTAACAGCAGATTATCCAATTTGATCTACTGTATTTTCCAAAACACTACTTGTGGATTTTTTTAATCACCTGAAATGTGCTGTGATGTATATAATGTATTTTACTTCAAGCATGCAAAACTATTGCAAAGTGAACATAAATATGCACACAAAACATATCAGTTTGCATTGCAAACTAGGGGAGTAACAGTTTTCGGAGTTAAATGAGTAGGGTTGGTTTTCGTTTGAGTTTGATCGATTCTGATTAGGGATGGGACGATACACCTACCTCCTGATTCGATACCATCTTGATAATTGGGTGCCGATACGATATATATTGTGATTTTTTTTTTAAGAATTTCGATTCTACAATGTTGCTGTGTTGTGATTTTTAGTTTTAACTTAACTCGAAAGCCATTCTTTTAAATACTGGACTGCATTAAACAAAATATATAAGTCGTGACCCAGTAAGAATAAAATACACGGAATAGTTCAAGAACGTACACAAACCGAGAATCTGCACCGCACCTGCTGTTCTCTGTTCTTAAACAGAATTGAAATTCTTGCATCTTTTCAAATATCTGGTTTATGGAACTTTGGAACTGTTTCTAAAATGGAACCAGTTTACGATACCTAATCCTATATATGAGTGAAATAAACAGAAATAAACCGGACAAAACGTAAACATTTAGCCAACAAACTATCTATCCCAAAGAAATAATTGCTTTTTTATTACAGGTCCATTACTTAAGCCTCCTTGGAGGCAGAACCCCTGGAGACGCAGTCCGCAGGGTATTGCGGACAGTTGGAGTAAACAGCGTTTGGTCGCAGTATAGCATGAAGGGAAGGAAGGGGAAAAAAACATTTCAAGATCTTGACATTTGCAGTGTGATCATTCGTAAGTATTACATTTTGTAACACTCACAGCATTTACACCTGGTATTAGGACATATTTTCAGTGATCAGATCTGCCAAGACAGATTGACTATGTTTACATGGACATCAGTAATCTAATTATTTACCTTATTCTGAACAAGACAATATTATGATTAAGGTGTTTACATGAGTTGCCTTCAGAAAATTCCTGTCATGTTCCTGTTTTACATGTTATAGTATATAGATCGATTAATGGCACAGCAGGCACACGTCATTACATCCCCACGCGACGTCATCCGAGGTTCCCTCCATAATTTCACGTATCAACATACAGTTCGTCTTCGTTATGGTACCATATACAGGTGTGGGTGTTTCATTTTTAATTTTACGAAAGCTTCAAGTGCAGTTAATCTGTCACGGTATATGTGCAAACAGACATGTCATTTCATGCCGTGTGTGTATCCTGTCGCAAAATATGGCAAAAAGTCCTACACGCCGGAAACAGTGTGATTAAAATGTGTACATGTCTATACTGCACTTCGATAATTCGACTAAAATAGGAATACTCCACGTCTTAATTCGATTTGTGTTAACTTCGAGTATGACTTTAGCTAGATTAAGATAATCAAAAATCTATGTTTACATGGTAGATTCTTAATCACACTATTTTGTGACAGGACACACACATGGCAGTAGTCAGTGGTTTGACGGCAAACAAAAGAGCATGGCTTCAACAAAACCATCGTCTGTTTGCACGTACAGCATGACAAATAATTCACTGCACTTGAAGATTTTGTACCCAAAATATTCTAAAAGCATCTAATGTAAACACCTTAATCATAATATTGGCTTATTCAGAGTAAGGTAAATAATGAGATTACTGATGTCCATGTAGACATACCCATTGATAGTTGAAAGCATAATCAAAGTATCCAGAACTTTTAATAAATTAAAGTGCAAAGGATGTGTCACACTTTGCATGGTGGACTTTGAAAAATAAAGTTCTCTCCAGATTTCTGCCCATAAGCTGCCATCATTGTACCACAGTCCCCTGAGTCACTACTTAACTAGGACAGCAGCAAATATTTATGTTTATACAAGCAGACTGTGGGATACATCTTTAGTGTGACATTGAGCAGGAAGAATATCAACTGCGATTGTAAACGATTGCAGCCTGACGGGAAGGCATGGAGGTGTGCCATATGCCCAGTATTTTCTTCAAGTGTTCATTATGTGCACTTTCACACTTCAACACTAATTTTGAATGAGAATCTGACCAGCAATCTGCCAATGATGCAGAAACCGGCTGATTGTGTTGCAGATTATAGTTACTCAAAGCATTGTTGTTGAAAAGCTGATAAAGGTCTGGTAAAGGGAAGGTTGTAGGCAAGACCGTAACCTCGTATTCAGAATTAGGGCTGACTTAACATAACAGCCAACAGTATCGGCCATTAAAACCCCCCTGGGAGGAACATAGAGAATTATATTGTTTTCAAAGTTGGCAGAGCTTTTTGCTGAATTCTGCGAGTGTGGAATTCATGTGTCCACTGTTAATCAAAGGGGTGGTGTGGCATACTGGATCAAGGTCTGGAGTAGTTACTAGATAGTTGTAGGTTTGACCCTTGCTGACATTTTTGAATGTTCTGCAATGCTGATTGCAAAATCCTTTTGCTGATTGCAAAATCGTCCAAACTCTTAAAATAAGCTAAAATAAAATAATTAAGAAAAAAAAAAAATTCAAGGTTTACCTCTGAGCTGCCAACATAATACCACCGAGTCAGACATTTGATCCAGGTGAGTGTCCTTATGCTGAATAACTACTGAACTTGGACTGCAGGACTATAGTTTTTAGGAGCCATTCATTACATAAGGAATCTTTGGTTTAACCAAAAGGTCAGTGGTTTCTTGTATTGTACTTACATTTTTTGGACTGTTCTCCTTTGAGGTTTTGAGATGGGGCACCAGAGCTGCATGAGATTATTCCAGAATTAATGAGTAAATAAGTCAAGTTCCAGATGTGCATGCAGTGTAGTGCTCTGTATCAGTTACAAGTACAAGTCCAGATGTATCCAGAGTTTTTAGGCTGTGCTCTTTACTGAATCAGAAAGAAAAAACAATAGAGAGCAGTCACTTCAGTCTGACGAACTCATTCTGGCAAATGTGACTCAACGCCTAATGTTCAAGAAGAGACTCCACGGAAATTCTGGTAGCACACAGCAGTATCGTCTGACGACCACAAGCCCAAGAGAAACATTTTCAACTTTTCACTTGTTTGTTCACAGTTTCTAGCAGAACATGTTTCCTTCACATATGGAAAGCGCATATAGCTTGTACATTGCTCTGTAGCACTGTTCCTCATTCCCACTGTCAACACTATTGGTACTATTTGTCACAACCGTTCGACACCAACCATATGTTTCGCCTGCTGCTGAACATTTTGTTTTATTCTGTGATAGATATAATCCGTTGTAAGAGCGGTTCTGGCCGCTGTGGACCGTTCTGCTTGCGGTTGCAGTAAAACAGCACTTGGCGTTATTTCACCTATGTTGCATG
>JAUZSZ010000087.1:9990558-10005969 GCA_034780575.1 Labeobarbus marequensis
TAAAAGCAGAGAAGAACATACCATGTGGTGTGTGCTTGTATGTGTATATTGCTGGCTACAGAGATGAGTCCTAATAAAGAGAGACCATTCTGAAGTTCCCATTGCTTGTGAGTTTTCCCTTGAAATCTACGATACAACAGTCTGGATGGTTGTTTTCTGGCTCAAATACTAAGTAATTTACATATAGCTCAGAACCCTCCTTTAAATGTAATTCTATGGATGCTTTTTTTTCTCATCTGGTATCATCAAGCCACATAATTTGATATCTCTCATATCCACTTATGAGTCATGCCATAATGATTAATACTTAGGCTTAAGGCTTTGCTCAACTCAATAACCCTAAATGATCCCTATATAAAACACAACAAATGACACAAGACATCTGAATTCCTTACCCAGACTCCTCTCCGGTGTGTTTTTCCACAGTGTACACAAGGTCATTGTGAAGGGCGATGAGGTAGCTGACGAGGGCAGTGGAGCACAGGCCCAGACCACGTCTCTGCGGCAGCAGCACCTGCAGGTCAGCGTCCAGACCCAGATCCTCCTGAGTGTATTCAGCCGGCAGCTTTATCTCTCCTGACAGAAAAAGATTCATTCGTCAACAGAAGACAATAAGCATTGCTCATCTGCCCAAGAAATGATTCAACAGTGGTCTAAAACAGGGTTAGTAAGTCGGGGTTGGTTTACCTGTGGTGGCCAGAGATACCCTGAGTTGGTTCCATGTTGATAAGAAGATGTTTATGCACTTTTTATACCAAGCTAGTGAAGCTGTCGGTTGAAAATATGACACTATTACTGGGTTTACAGTGAACATAATCATTATTAACTGTGATATGCCATATGCTTGCATGATATCTGAACACTTTTGCACTAAAATGGGAAAATTAACCACTAACAAGCTTGCTGAAATTATTAACAATTCATTTATCATCAATCAATCATGAACATCCTCAGATTGACCCTAATACAGGGCTGGATAACGCTGCTCATTCAATATCACTTTCTTGCAGAGATCGAACTCCAACCTGATCAAACCTGACCTTGGTTAATTTGTTCCTGTGTGTTTGATTAGGCTTGGAGTGCTAATAACTCTGCAGGAAACTGAATCTCAGGCGCCACAGTTGCCCACCCCTGCACCATATGGCCAATACCTTCTTTATGGCTATCCAGAAACTCTCCTATGGGTTTACAGGATAGGTCTGTCATGTTCTGGAACTTCTTTACCAAATCCTTCTGGAGAACCAAGATGTCAGGAAGGAACCTCACTAGGCGTAACTCTGCTTCCTAAAATAAACAGTGTAGTGGTTAGATCAGATACACAGTTCTTTGTACTTCACAAACAATTCACAACACCCCTCACCCATCAAGTAAACCATGATGGTAGAGTCCTATGCAAGCCTCCCCTGAACTGCAGCTAACCCCAGATCTAACACATGCATCTGGTTACCATGGCAGCAAACACGCATCACCAAGATGAGATGGCTTTTACGACACAAAGGAATTTAGAGAGAACTTTTTTGACACTCACTTAATTCACTATGAAACAGACACATGTGGCCCATTAAAAATGACTTCTTTCCATTAATTTATAGACAAATCTTTCTATGAATGAGCAAGCATATATTGTTATTGTTGTATATTTTCTTTCATACTGTATATTATTTATGTATGCTTCATGAATGAACCACTAGTTAACTTAACCTCATATATATAATGCTTGATATCAAAATAATCCTCATTTAAATTACTATCAATTGGTGTATACCAAGCTCTTATAACATGCATTGTATGCTTGTTATATTAATCAGAGTATAAAGGGCCTGCCCAGTCTGATCTGCAAATGAGTCAGCTTCCAAACAAAGAAACTTCTTCCTGCCTGAAATGACAAATTATTCATTGGTCAAGCCGAACTCAGGATGTGTGATCTCTGTAGAAGATAAAAGGCCTTTACATCAGATCTGTTTTTTTTTGCTTGTGGTTTTGGCCACATGGCAAACTTGTTTCTCCTGTTGAGAGGAATTTGTGATCATTCACACTTTTATAGGAGTTAATAATGTTACCCACCATCCTGTTTTTTCTCCACTAATTGGTGGCTTCATCTTGAATGAAGGCAAAATGCATCTGCTTTGTCCACAAAAGTGAAGTGAAGTGAAGTGTGGCCAAGTATGGTGACCCATACTCTGAATTTGTGCTCTGCATTTAACCCATCCAGGCGCACACACACATACACACACACAGTAGTGAACACACACACACACTCACACACACACACTGTGAACACACACCCGGAGCAGTTGGGGGTTCGGTACCTTGCTCAAGGGTCCCACCTCAGTCGTGGTATTGAGGGTGGAAAGAGCGCTGGTCATTCACTCCCCCCACCTACATAGGGGGAACCCGCATCCTTTGGGTTACAAGTCCGACTCTCTAACCATTAGGCTACGACTGCCCACAGAGCAGTCTACCTGATCACATTAAATTGAAACTTTCCACATGTTATGTGGAAAGGGGTTGCCATCTTGCCTGGTGTCCACTACACTTTCATTGTTTATATTTTGATTACTGTGCACTATTATGAAAATAAACTACAAACAAAGAAACCAAGTCTCTTACGCTCCTCACATTCTTTCTTACCTGCCTCACACTGATGGGTCATTAGGGGAGGGCCCTTTGTCTCTCAGGTGTGAATCACTAAATATTCACGGCCATTGTCACTCCCTCGCATACGGCCTTTCTAACACAAAACATGTCTTACCAAATTTAAATCAATATCAACATTTTGTAGCAAAGACTCTAGCCTATAAAATCCAGTATTCAAAAGTCTTGTGCACAAATGTTTAGTACAGGGATCCTCAAATCTGGTCCTCGAGATCCATTTTCCTGCAGAGTTTAGCTCCAACCCTCATCAAACACACCATAACAAGCTAATCAAGGTCTTCAAGATTAGTAAATAGTTATAGGCAGGTGAGTTTGAGCACACTTGGAACTTGGAACACATGAGTATTGCTTTTCTCCCCTTTCTTTACTTTTTGTACAGCTTGTTCTCTATTGGCGCTTTTCCACTGCATAGTACAGCACGGTACAGTTCAGTACGGCACACTTTTGGGTGGTTTTCCACTGGGTACAGTACCTGGTACCTGGTACTTTTTTTAGTACCACCTCGGCCAAGGTTCCAAGCAAGCCGAACCGTTACCAAAACGAGACGTGTAAATGCTGCTGATCACTGATTGGCCGGAGAAAGTCGTCACTGCCTGCGTCATTGAACTTGCGGCACGAGACACAACAAACCCGCTAGATTTAAATCAGCACAGCCAGGGAAGGATCAAACACAACTGTTTTGAATGAGCGCACCTTTCTTTTAACAACCAAAAAATGGCTGTTTCGTTGTCTGTTGATAGAGACGTCCTCTCGTTGATAGCCGAGGAGCGGATCCAGCGAGAGCATGATGGAGCGACGCGGAATTAAAAAGTTTTTCAGGAGTCACAGCAGTAGAGGTGGCGCAACTATAACCACATGTGTATAATCCCGTCCACTCTAAAGCGGTACTAAATTGCAGTGGAAACACAAACCGAGCCGAACTAAGCCGTGCCGTGCCGTTCTGAACTGAGCCGAGTCGAGTCGTACCACGCAGTGGAAAAGCGCCATATGTGCTTTCAAATCTCTACTATTTCTACTAACACTTATAAATCACGCTCTGTACGTTGGAGGCAGCGCAATCCTAACAATCTGCATACTGTCCCTATGTCCTCTACTACTTTACTCTCTATTCCAATTGGTCTCTGGAACTGCCAGTCTGCTGTAAACAAAGCAGACTTTATTTCATCTATTGTTACTCATTCAAGTCTCAACATCATGGCTATAACTGAGACATGGATCAAACCTGCCACTCCTGCAGCCCTCTCCAGTAATTTCACTTTTTCCCACACCCCTCATCCGATTGTTAGGGATGGAGGTACTGGTCTGCTTATCTCAAATGAATGGAAATGTGATCTTTTACCACCTCTTACTGGCAACACTTCATTTGAATCTCATGCAATTACTATTACCCACCCTGTTAATATCCACTTTGTAGTTGTTTATCGTCCCCCAGGTCAACTCAGTAACTTCTTGGAGGAGTTGAATGCGTTACTCTCAAACTTTCCTGAGGATGGTACTCCTCTGGTCCTGCTCGGTGACTTCAACATCCCCCTAGAAAAAACCCCAGGCTGCTGACTTTAAGACTCTGCTCGCCTCATTTGACCTCAAGCGAGTGTCTACTACAGCTACTCACAAATCAGGTAACCAACTGGACCTCATCTGCACACGCTACTGCTCCACTGAAAACACATTAGTTACTCCGTTGCACACCTCAGACCACTTCCTCATCACTTCTAACCTCACACTGATTCCGGACACAACACACAATCCTCCACAGGTAACCTTTTGGCGTAACCTACGCTCACTTTCTCCCACTCGCCTATCCTCTGTGGTTTCATCCTCACTTCCTTTATCCTCTCAGTTTTCAGCACTGGACACAAACACTGCTACTGACATTCTTTGCTCCACTCTAAAATCTTGTTTAGACAACTTTTGCCCCCTTTCATCCAGACCAGCACGCACCACCTCCCATGCCCCCTGGCTGTCCGATGTTCTCCGTGAACATCGCTCTGAACTCAGGGCTGCAGAGAGGAAGTGGCGCAAATAAAAAAAACTCTATTGTACTCTACACGACCTCAGTGTGTATCAGTCACTCCTCTCTTCCTTCTCTGCAAACATCTCCACTGCTAAAACAACATACTAGCACAACAAAATTAACAATTGTTCTGACTCTCGCACACTTTTCAAAACCTTCTCTTCTCTTATCTGTCCTCCTCCCCCCTCCTTCATCAACTCTTACAGCTGACGACTTTTCAATATTCTTCATAAAAAAAAAAAAAAAAAAAACATCAGTGGCCAATTCTCCACAACACAAACTGACAAAAACTTCATAACAAATACTCTCTCTCCTGTTTCTCTCTAAACAGTAAAACTGTTTGCACTACAAACCAGTGTGTTCATAATTAAGATAATACATTAAAATAATATGGTACGAAACACCAGTTTGCAATATCAAGCAGCAAAATGAGCTGTTTTGTACAGCTAAAAATAGCTGGCAGCGGAAGACACCGGAAGCCAGACACATTAAATTTACAAATGGCCTTGCCCGCTCTTACAGGAAAAATAAGATGGATACTGTTGCTCTCTTGTTGGTCTGATTGCTTCTTTTCTTCTCATCATTTATAAGCAGCTTTGGATGAAAGCGTCTGGTAAATGATTAAATGTAAATGTAGATTCAGATTGGAACTGAGGGAGCTGAAGTGCTGTGGATCCAGCCTGAGCAGGATGCACCACACAAGCTCTTCTTTTCTAGACATGCTGACTTAGGAACAAGGCCGATGCTCAGACCTTCTTCAGGCTTCTTCAGGCAGATTGAAGTTGACTACTCAAGGAGACAGCCATAATGGCATGTTTGAACCCAACAGGCCAATGAATTTCATTGGTGTGATTCAATAGGGCTTCAGTATCAAGAGAACTGGAACTGAATGGGAACCACAGTTTCAATCTTGCATGTAGTCTGGTGACTTGACACAATTTAAGAGAGTATTTTTCTGTGAATATAATCTTGTTTATCCAACTGTACATTCAGTTTAATCTATAGATTCTTTAGGAAACTTTCTTTTGGACATAAATTAGGATTACAAAGTCACTTTTCTGCTATTTTTCTTTGATTCCTCTACACCTTTGTACATTTAATTTTTTCCATGCTGCTTTATTACAGTGAAATAACTTCAGATAAATCTGCAATTAATATCTTACCCTCTGAAGGAACCTCCAGAGTATTGGTAAAGTGTCCCGGCCATTGTTCTGCTCCACAATGTGGGCCAGACTCAACAATGAGACCTTCCTCCTGCAGCTCCAGATGGATGAATTATGGATAAGGGAGTTCTGGGGCAAAGAGCACAGGCCAGGCTCTGGTTTCCCAAATATCAACTTCATCACTGCATTAGAAGACAATCGCTCATCTTTCCTGACGGAATCATTCACTTCCTTTAGCTGTTTCTCCAGAACCTGGGAGAAAGAAAATGATCTTGATGATTATTATTTGAAGCTGTACTTTCCATTCTTTGATCTAAAAATAGAAATTACAACTTCAACAAATAATAATTTCAGTAATCCAGAGATGTAATCTATTTACTTGTAGTATTTCTTGAGGTTTTAAGTTAATATGTTTACTATTTAACAACACATTTGCACATTCACAGTTCTCTGATGACAGTTAATGGTCACATGACATGCAAATAAACAGATAAGATATCTCATCTTCTTTAGTAAGCATTTTATATTGATATTTTTAATGTCAAAATCTGGAATTTTGGTGGAATATTGGTAAAAACTTCTGTATTCTGACCTACTCATTTCTCTGAGTAGGTCAGTCCCCGTTTTTCACCTTGGGTCCATCTCTACATATGCATCTAGGGCTGGGCGATATGGCTAATATCAGTCGATATTGATAATTATCACAAAAAATGTCAAATCTTTATTTCTTTCAAGTTTAAAGCCAGATTTTGCTCTAAAGTAAAAGTTGTAGAAACCAGACCATTCATTTTCCTTAACAAATTTAATTTCTTAGTTTCTGCATGTTTTAATGAGTGATATTTCAAATAAAGAAACAGGTATGGGTTGCCTAATAATATTAATAATAATAATATCCTTTTTTTGTCTCTTAGAAATGCACCTTTGACAGTAGCTTGAGTTAGGATGCAGAGGTAAATTTTTGTTCATTATCAAAATCAGTAACATCTGTAAAAATTGTAGCGACCTCAGTTTTATATGGTTCAATTTATTCTGACCAAGTTTTCTTTAAATTAAGGATTGGTCTCCCATAGTAGCATACATTTAAATCATGATAAACATGGTTAAAACCACACATATAGCACCTCAATACCATGGTAAAAATATAACTATATGGTTTTTGGGTAGCCTATTTGTATGAAAAACAGTAGTCTAAAAATATTCAGTATAAATGCACACACGCTATAGCTTAATCACAAATACATACTATAATTATATACCATTACTCTTGCAATACAATTCAATGTAAATATCCCACATTTCTGCCACAATACCATGGTGCAGTGAGTGTGACAGTAAGTCCATGGTAAATGATGGCAATGTGTAGATTGAAAAGCCTTCTGACTGTCTCGTTGCACAGTGTTTCTCCTGTTTGGCAATAAATTAGTTTAAATCACGGAGTCATTTGTGTTGTAATTCAAGCGCTTCACACTGGATCTCCCAGCGCTGATTAATGCTCGCGTGACCTAGTTAACACATCTGTTGTAGTGAGCTTGCGCTGAGTCACGCTGTTTCGTTCTGCTTTTGGTGATTTTATATTGAACATTTATCTAACTTTTCATTTCGTTTTATCGAGGAAAATTATATCGCGATCATTATCGGCCAGCCCTATATGTATCCTTAGTGATTCCACAACAATATTTCCCATCTGACTGGGCTGTGGGAGTATAAGTGTCTGTCAGCTCGACGAATCTGGATAAAGAGATCCTATAGGAAGTCTCCATCTCAGTGGAGGTGTGGAATTCCCTTACATTCATCAGTTTATGAGACTCTGCCTCTGGCAGACAGTTAGATCTTAGTAGCCTTCCTGAGAGAATTAGGGGTTGATGGAGTGAGCGCCCCTAGGTGACAGGCCAGGTTCTGGTGATATCGTGCCAAGACGCCTGGGCATATCCCCTTAAAAGAATCACATTTTTATCTGATTCTAAGCCTTTATGCTCTGCCCTGGGACCAGGGTTTCTTTGCCTAACCCATAACATGAAAGTTATTTTGGGCATGTAGCTCGGGCCTTTGGCCGAAGGGGATATCATCACTGACAGCTGCGGAGGCGTCCGAGGGCCAACTTAAGCATAGCAGCGTGGGTATTTTTGGGATTTGTTTAAAAACTTCAATTTATTTTTGTTACTTGACATAAAAGACATTTCAATTTCACAGAAATGTGCAGAATTTTTCTGAGAAATAAAAAGGGACATTTATACATTATACAGTATATTCAACATTTATAATTTGTCTTAAAACTCATTTTATTAAAAAATCAAAACATATCTTGAAACCAGTATTGTGAATCGTTTCACATCATGGGTTGAGTGAATTGTTACATCCCTATTATTCCAGTTTTACTAATTTTTGGGTAACACTTCATTTTACAGTACTGTTCCTCATGTACATACTTTTGTACTTATTATAGTAATTACAATAACTAGGTACTAACCCTGATCCTACCCCTAAACCTAACCCTACCCCATGTAGTTACCTTATATTACCAGTACTTTCCTAGGTAAGTACACTGTAAGTACAATATAAGTACAAGTACACGTACTGAAAAGATAAACTGAAGATTAATTTTATTACAATAATCTTAGCCCAGATAAATCTTGTTTAAATACATTTGTTGCAGTAAAGATACAACTCAAATGTAGCATTTTCATGATAATCTTTTTTTTTTGCTCTCAAATGTGATTAAACAGTGTTTGATCCAAGTTTCACAATCGCTGGCCTAATATGGTCATTATTTAAAGGAAATACGAGATGTTTTGTAAGTAATTCAGTGGTGAATTGTGTTTCTGTCGCTGCCTGTTTACTTGGATCACGTTTACAGGATTACTGCTTTTTGCCTGTCTGTACTATTTTGATCATCAACCATTACCTGTATTTCTGACTATCCATATGCCCTGTTGATTTGAATTTACTGTTTCAATAAACCTCTGCAAATCGATTCAAACCCAACATCAAGCCTGAGTCTGTTACATAAAATGCACCATATTGATCCTTTTAACTTTATTTTTACCCCTAGAGGGACAGAGGTCCACTCCCATGGTTCCACTGATTCCTGTAGAACTACCCAACAACGAATTTGTTTTTGTCAATAGTTGTCTATCCATTTCAGACGTAATGAAAAACAAGGTAAATACATGAGAAAATGCAAAATCCATCATGATACACTAAATACACTAGATACATAATAGACTAAAAGAAAGCATGTTGTTCACCTTCAGCTGATGTGTAATGACATCAGTAATCATGGCATTTTCCCATCCATTTCTTGCATCTTTAGAAGAAAGCTTTTTATCATAAGGAATAGGCCCTGTTTACAATAACACAATGTAACATTTTTTAATTTTTGTGGCATGAGATCAATATGGAAATGTAAGATGAGTTGTTGGAGCTCTTACACTGGCTGGTCTGACGGGGTTCCAGTAGACTGTGGATGGTCAAATGAATGGTACTGACCATATCGTCCACCCCTTTACCCAGAGCTCTGCTCAGCTGCTCCATGTCCTTCAAAAGATGAGCTATCAGGAAGAGCCCGGGATCCCGCACAGCAGGCTTGATGATATGCTTGATACTCTAAACAGACACATGCAAGAATATAGAATGAAGATAATTAGAGTTGATCTCACTGACTTACACTATTTATTATACAAATGCATCTTATTGATTTTTGGTGAACAATTGATTTGTGCATATATAGTTCAAGTTTTTCACTTTTTAAATTACTAGAAATATATTTTACCTGCATCGTTATGCTTCAGCAGGACTAATAAATTAAAGAACAAATATACATAGTTGCATGCTCTTCATTGTGTGCCAAAATAGAGATGTTATAAACAGCAGTTTTGACATCATAAAAAAGAAATACAGTTTGAAAGCAGCATGACAGCTACATTGTCAACCAATGTAGAAACTTCCAAATTTCACTGTCAAAAACAAACTATACAACACAAATGTTATAAACCACCAACATAAAAAAGAAGAGGGGGACAAATAAAATAAATAGATACAATAAATAGAAACAAAAGCACAAAATAATTGGGATACAAATGCATGTGTAGCAAACAGTATGTTTTTTTCCCGAGAACTGTTACACCCGAGTGAATGTGTTCATTTTTAAAATGATTTTAATCTTGTAATGCCTAATCAGTGTGTCGTAACTGGACGCTTTTCTATCTGGTGATGTATGCAGGACACCTGTCAATTAAGTTGCTTAAACTCCACCCCACATCTGCCTCCATTATTGAGTGCAAAGCCCACATCTCAAAATTCAATCAAAAACTGACCCATAGAACCAAGTCCGCACTATGTTTTTTGCTTCCTTTTTTACAAATTAGTTTCACTTGAATGTATATCAAAATATGGAAGAAAATATATTTTTCTACTTCTTTTTCATTGAGACTTTAAATTTGGCTGTCTTGTCAAATGTTCTGTTCTTGAACTTCATACATTCAGTATGATCAGTATGATGATTTATGCAATCAGTATGATCATGTATATAGTCTGCTGCCTTTCACAACAGTACCACGATGTATGCGGGTGGATTCCTCTGCTTGTAAATAAGACTCAGTGTATGCATCGTGGTACTCTCATAAATGGCGGTGGACTGAACCGGAAGAGAAAAAAATCATTGAACAAAGTCATTATTTTTGTTTTCTTTGTGCACAAAAAGTATTCTTGTGGCTTCATAACATTATGGTTGAACCATTTAGGTCACATTGACTATTTTAATGATGTCTTTACTACCTGTCTGGGCCTTGAACGTGTTAGTTCATTTGCTGTCTATGCAGGGTTAGAAAGCTCTCGGATTTCATAAAAAAAAATCTTAATTTGTGTTCTGAAGATGAACAAAGGTCTAACAGGTTTGGAACGACATGAGGGTGAGTAATTAATGACAGAATTTTCATTATTGGCTGAACTATCCCTTTAAAAAAGGTGGTCTGGGGTACGGTTCATGTGAACTATGGCACGGTTCAATGCTGGTATGAACACAATCATAACAAATTGCGGAAGTGAACTGCTATTAATGACATATTATTTGATAAAAATATGTTTGGGTATGTTTCAATCATTTTGACGAGCTGTTTGTTCCATTTCTGTTCGCCTTTAGCGTTCTTTAGAGTGCAGTACATTCGTAAGACAAACATAAGTACC
Organism: Labeobarbus marequensis; assembly: GCA_034780575.1. Classification (NCBI taxonomy): domain Eukaryota; kingdom Metazoa; phylum Chordata; class Actinopteri; order Cypriniformes; family Cyprinidae; genus Labeobarbus; species Labeobarbus marequensis. The sequence goes on from JAUZSZ010000087.1 coordinate 10,001,572, forward strand.
GACATGTGCTGAAGCTTTGGAAACAAAATCAACGGTTCAAATACATAAATATGACAGTGAAGAGAGCAATGTTTTGCATTTTGCTGGGCTAAACAGCTACTGGCTTGATGACAAACAAACCGTGGTCCAGACCCAAATAAAATAATATGAATGCAGTGCAGTGGGGAGAGATCGAACTCTGGTTCGGAAAAGGCAATCGGGAAAAAAAAAAAAAAAAAAGAAAAAATTTAATATATATATAGTTTGCAAAATTGAGCTAAAACAGATAATACTGATATTGTTTCTACAAAGTAACACAATTTTCAAAATACACATACACAAAATCAATAGCACATTTGCATTTGTCCAGATATTCAGGAAAAACAGCAGTCTTGCTTGTGCGATAAACTAAACTGTAAGATATAAATATAAGACAAAACTCCATACAAGAGCACTGTATTTTGAATTTCATGAGCATTTAACCACAAATTAAAAGGCTCAGGCTGCATCATGCAGTCAGACAGCTGTTCTGCATCATGTTCATCAGCAACTGCTACAGGTGCTACAGATGAACTACAGGTTGGGACAGGGTGTGTGCGTTATTTTCCCCATAATTATTTGCACCAAATGAACATGCTAAATCACAGCCCTAATATATATAAACATCCAAACTCGTTTTACAGTGAAAACTGTGGAAATGATTCACAGGCTGGAAAAACGGTCAAATGCAACAGTAATTTGCTTCAACCTTTCCTTTCCAACCTGTCTCTATCACACACATACATGCCATAACAACACACAGCTGTGTTTCAAAACACCACTGCAATTCTTGATAATCAAAATCATGATGCGCTGATGAATAATCATTTCCTCACACAACTTTTTTGAAAGCACTGCATGTACTGATTATCTGTGATTTTGCTTTAGTTTTTTTTAGTAAAAAAGGATATATAACAATATTAAAAAATTAAACCGTTTTTAACAGTTTTGCTCTCTTTTTGAACAGTAGAACAGTTTGGTCTAATTAATGTTAGATGGGTAAAAAACTCCAGTGAGTAGGGTCATTAAAAAGGAAGCCAAAGAGTTGCGAAGGCCCCAGCAGAATAAAGCACTGCTGGGTAACAATGAGCACTGCTACCTTGAGCTCAAACAGCTCAGAGTGTTTGTGTTGGAGGGGGGTCAAAGCAAACAGACTGCCAGCCCGGCAGATTCTTTAGATATAGACTGCGAGAAAGAGAGAAAGAAAGAGAGAGAGAGAGAGAGAGAGAGAGAGAGAGAGAGAAAGAGAGGGGGTGAGGCAAACAGTGGCGGCGCTGCAGTTTGCAGTTGAAGAGAGAGCGGGGTGGAAACATTTTGTAGAGGAAGACGGGAATGTGAGGTCTGGCAGCCAGTACTGCAAACAGGATTTTACAGTGGTTTAGGACTGTGGTTCCAAACTCTCAGAATTTCCCCCTCTTTCAATGTGTGGGTGGAGACAAGTATTTTTGGAAATTACCATGGAAGAGTTCATGAGGAGTAACTACTAAAAGTGTGGAATGAGTTTTAACAGTCATATCACGAGGACTCGATTTCTCCAGGATCTTTAGATATTTGGAGTTGATTGTACTAAATTAGATCACGCTCGACTGGCATGCAATAGACAGTGGAATAGATTTAAATATTGTTAAATGTGTTATTAAAAATACTATACTCTTTTAACAGATTAAAAATTATCAAATTAATATTTCATCATGTAATATGTTATAAAATTTTTGGCAGCAAAATCAATTTATAAAATACTTAGTTATCAACAAGTATTGTTTAAGTACAGGGTTTGACAGTATCAGCTTTTCACAAGAGAAAGAAATTCAAGGTCATTAAAATATTTAATATCTTCAATGGTATAAGAAGCATCTTAATAATCATTTTAAAAGGTCTTAAATTTGGAGATGGAAGAACAGGAATCACGATATGGCCGGGTATGATTATTAAACTTCAAAAGACCATGATTTCATTGAATAAATACGAGTATTGCACATTTCAAAATTAGAAACACATGCTTTCAGAGCAGACTGCAATTAAAAAGAATCCTACATTTATGCTAATAGACTGCTTTTGATTTACTCATGACAATGTTTACTTTATGATGTTTGCTTTGTAATGTTGTAAATGGTTGTCAGTGTCCATTATTTATCTCCCTCATCTTTCTGAATGAGCAGCTTGCAATAGTATAGCATGGAAATTTCAAAATTAGAGTCCCAGTGTATTTCAGGTTTGTTTATAATTAAACTCATCACTCTCCATAAAGCATTTTTTGCTATTATTGACATTTTGGTTACAAAATTAACTGTATCTGGAATTTTAATTTACCATAAACCTTGGTAGCATCTGTCTGGGCTGTCCCGTCACAGGAAGGAAAGACTAGGAAATCATTACTGAATGTGTATTATTTGGAATAGAGATTTTACTACATTTATATACATTTTTATATTTAAAATGTATAGGCCTACTTTACTGTGTGTGTGTACATATACACAGTTTAAAGTAGGCCTATAAATATTTACATAATTATCATATACAGCAAGAAACATAAATTTACATATCAAACATACAAATCATATTGCTTGTTAATATCTCTTGGCATTCCTTTAAGAAAAAAATAGATTATTTGATACATTTCCACTCCACCCCTATTTTTTTCTTAATGTGCTGCTAATTTTTTCAATGTAGGAGCGCATGTGCCAAGCTCTGTGGAAAGGGCAGGTAATAGGAATTCTGTGAATAATGACTGTACAAATCCTGTGGAAAATATGACCATTTGGAAGAACTGTGGCAACAAATTGTGTGCAGGTTATAGAGCAAAATGTTCATTTCAAAACAGGCTGATGCCAAAACTCTGTTTAACTTTGACTCCAAAATTCAACCACCTCCATAAACTACAGAGAAATGTCTGGAATTCATGAGTTCACATAAAAGGAATGTTCTTTCTGAAAACAAAGATAAGGTATTGTATCTATGCACAGCGCAGACAGAAAAATTAAGATATAAAATGAAAGAAAAACACATCACTGTGTGTGTGTGTGTGTGTGTGTGTGTGTGTGTGTGCGTTTGTGTTGCACTCACATGTGCTCTTGTCCTGCATCTGGATCACACACTTGGCTCCTCGGTTTATCTCTCGGGTGTTGAAAGGCCGCACACGCACCACCACCTTCACCGAGGAAGACGACATGATGACTACTGGTCAACCTACTCAGCACCTGAAAGACAAGTGAAAATGTCCAAAATTCACAAAATTGGTATTTCAACATTATTCATGAACCACTCATTTCATGCTGAGAAATAGCATACTCTATTCATCAACACTTTAATCCATTTCTCAAAATGCAAAATGAAAAACGTACCAGGAACGAATACAGAAATGCTGGTTTACACAAACATTTCTGTATTATGACCAAAGGGTTAAAGCTTTGCTGGTTGGCATGATCAACTCATACTGTTAGATGCTGTAACTATCTGGCTACAAAATGCATTTATTTCCACCAAAGGCTATTCAAACATAGCCAAGTATTCAGACTAAATACATAAGTAAGTCAATCTAAAAGTTTGAATTTTTTTTTTTTTTTTTGGCCTGGAAAAAAAAGGATAGTCACTACTAGTGAAAGCTTGGCAGTGTATGAATTCTTGTCAAGTCTTTTTCATTGGCTGCTGAATAGTCACACGAAGGTGTAACAAATTTATACAGCTTTAATTTTATACGGTATAAAAAATGTTGCTCACTATAAGAGTTTCGAGTTGCTCACTATAAGAGTAATGGAAACTCACTATAAGAGTTTCCAACCAAAAGATGGAACGGTTAGAACTAACTCAAATAAAATGTTTGTTAAAGGGTTAGTTCACCCAAAAATGAAAATTCTGTCATTAATTACTCACCCCTCATGTTGTTCCAAACCCGTAAGACCTTTGGTCATCTTCGGTACACAAATTAAGATATTTTTGAAAAAATCTGAGAGCTCTCTGACCCTCCGTAGACAGCAATGCAACTGCAATGTTCCCAGGTCCAGAAATGTAGCAAGGACATCGGTAAAATAGTCCATGTGACATCAGGGGTTCAACAGTAATTTTACAAAGCTACGAGAATACTTTTTGTGTGCAAGAAAAACAATAACAACATAATTTATTAAACAATTCTTCTACCTGAGTGACTGTTTTCCACCATTTTGGAGAGTACCCCAGAATTTAACGTAATCAGCGTTGTTTATTTTCAGTATACACCGCGCCCATGCTGTACGTAAACAATGCGAAGGTCTCACAGGTTTGGAACAACATGTGGGTGAGTAATTAATGACAGAATTTTCATTTTTGGGTGAACTATCACTTTACAGGACTAAAATCATTAAAACTGGAAAAAAGCTAAATAGAAAAAGAATTCAAGCATTTAAT
>JAUZSZ010000087.1:10109541-10120507 GCA_034780575.1 Labeobarbus marequensis
AGCGAACTTATGCATATTCATCTATACCCCGCCCACTGGAACAGTTTTTCACAGGAACCGAATATTACACAACACCGTTAACGATCAATATTCAGCATCGGCAAGATGGATCAAAGAGAGGTAACGTAGGTAATGTTAGTGATTGGCAAATTATTTTTTCATGTTTGGTTTATGCTTATTTGTTTGAAAACATTGTAAAGGTGCAGATTAGCTGTCCAAGATATGATTTCTGTTCAGTTTTCTATGAAGCCAGTTAACTAACTAACGTTAGCTTGCAGCTAACTTAGTAACCACAACAACCATAAACATGGTTGGACTATGCTTTATGTATGTAACGTTAGTAGTTAAAGCAAATAAATAGACGAATACTCGTAAGTACATTTTTAATAGATTAACAGTGGAATAATTACTATTATTGGACTAACTTATAACGTTATACATGTGGTTTTCTTGCTACTTTGTTCTCAGAGTTGGGGCTAATAATGCTTTCTCTATTCATTTACATTAGGCTGAGTTGCAGAATGCTGCCAGGCATGTTGTGTCCCTTTTACGCAGTGCCCTAACTACTAGTGAGTCAAGCTCATCATCACGGATGGGTAAGTTAATTGTGTTGTGCGGCATTTCATTGAAAATAAACGTTGCACACTTGTCTTTCATTGGAATGTAATATTTTCCATTGGCCATAGTAATATTGCTTTGAGTAGTATATAGGCACAAAGGATTCAGTTTTGTATACAATTTTGAATGGTTTCAACAGATGAAAGGCAGGTTCAGAGAGAGCAGGTCACAGCAGGCAGGATGCTACAGGGTCAGGCAAACCCTGGCAACAGGGTGCAGTCTGCAATGAGACCACAGCGGACCCTTAGTGTTGCGTCAGGAAATTCAGTGGACCAGAGTATGGCCAGGTTTGGATCTATCAAATAACCCAGTTTTATAGTTCACATTATAAGAATTTAAACCCTTAAAATTCTCGTTCTGTTTGACATTTTAAGTATGTGCCAACAAAGTACTGGTAGACAAATAATAATAATAACAACATGACATAACATTATGACACGTTAAAATACCTACAGTAGCAATCCTCAAGTAGCATGAAGCAAACCTTAGGCATAAGTCTCAAGCATATCTTCCAAAACATTTATAAGTTATAACAGTCCTGTTATTGGAAGTTTAGATGAGCCCTTTGGTATTATGCTTCAAGACTGATAGAATATTACATCATTGACATATCAGATTGTTTTCCTCTCAGAGCATTCCCTGGTCTGTTCAAGGGACGAAAAGGCTTTATCCCTACTGCTAAAAAAAGGCCCGCCAGGTCAACACCAATCCAGTTTTTTCTGCTTAATAAAAGTGTTGAAAGGACCCCAAAAGCCTCTGATGAGTTGATACTTCTACAGGCTGGATTAGGACGGAGGACTATTGCCATCCCAGAGGATGCTGACCACTCTGAGGTCTTGCACTTCAAGTTTTACATATAAAGGGACCCTTTTCAAAATTACTGTTTATTTACCTAAAAGCAGGCATAGTTAAGACATGTAAACAATTTACACATTCAGCTTAATTAGGCTCACTATATATAATTTGTCTCGTTATATATTTAATTGTCTGATTGTTTTATGTAGCCAGCCTTGTCTTAATAAAGCTTGAGGTGTTTAATACCTCCAGATATCTAAACTACTGTTGGAGATGTACACAAAAATGGACTCATTGGAGGGAGCCTGGATGCTCTATAAAGCTGTTGGTAAGATAACTTGGTTGATATTTTATTAAGTTTTATTGTGACTTCAACATAACACATCACTAGACTGGATTGTTACTTTGAGTGGCATCTCTGCTAAAAGTAAGACCGCTTTAAAAGTTCTCACAAAATTACTTTGTCTTAGTTTGTTTACCTTGGCTATCAATAGCGTGAAATAGAATATTCAATAATTTCTGAAACATTTATTTGATATAAGCTGATAATGGCTTCTGATCTTTTTCACTCAGGTGGATCAGGTCAGCGAAAGCTGAACATTGTTGCACCGGAAGCTGAAGGATACACAGGGTCCTATCTCATCAAAACTGCAGGAGCAAAGGGCTGTCTTTATATCATGCCTCTACAGAATACTCTAGACATCTCCCCTTTACCGTACTCCGCAAAAGAGTTTGAAAAAATGCCGCAGGCACGATGCGCTAAATGTCTCACAGATATGCCTGTTCAGCTGCTGGCTGTGCACGTCCAGAAGTGCGAGATAGACATGTGTATCGACATCAGTGATTGTGAATCAGTAAAGTCAATTTCATTTTTTAAATAATGTTTTCATTTCACTCATAGTAAATAAAATTTGAAGTAAAATTGTCAAAATTTTTAATTAGCATTTTATTTGTTACAGGAGCCCAGAGATTACTCGCTGTCTGATACAGAAGTGCCTTCCTTTTCCACAAAAGTGGAGGATGATCATGCCAATGTAGGTTGTTCAGTGTCATGCGTATATCAGTTTAACTTCTGAATAATGTATAATTCCCCTTTAATAGTTGATTTAACATGATTAACACGTCAGACACAAGTCAGATTGACTGCAAGTCTACTACTTTTTTAATTGGTACAAGATCATTATTTTGTGTTACCCTAATGAATGCAACCATGTCTGACAACTCTGATTTACATAAAAGGACCCTACAGATACAGAAGTGCCATCTACTTCCACAAAAATGTATAGTTTTAGTGGGAATGTAAGTAGTCATCTAAATAAAAAATTATGAAGTGATTTCTCACATTGAATCATATATTTTACATTTGTTTACATCCACAGTTAGGGGATGAGTTGGATTCTTCTTCAGCAGTGATTAATGTCAAGGTAAGACCAATGCATGCAGGACTATTTAGTGCAGTTTTACAGAAGGAAATGTTGTAATTTTAAAAATGAGTACATTTTATTTTCAGATAAATTTTCAGGTTATTTAATGTTAAAGGTAATTCGTTTTTACTTGATTATGATATTTGTTTTTATTTAGGTTTTCTGCATTTTTAAAGTGTTTCACTGCATTTGTTTGTAAGGTACCTTGTCCTGTGTGTTCTGCCATGTATTCAGAAGACTTCATTGAAGTACATGCAAGTACCTGTGGGGAAAGGTTATTATTTTTGTGTTTTCATGAAATTATTGCTTTAACCTACACTCTTTACCGTTGGTGTGTGTGGTAGTAATTTGTATTGAGCTAAATTGTATTCTTTCTTTTAGAATTCAAGATAGACCAAACATAGATTTGGACATTACAGGACAAAAGCAAGACAAGCAAAACAGGTGCGTTTAAGTTATAGTGCCTTTTTTACCTCGGCCAAAAACGAAATAATGCATCTATAATATGTTTTTCTCAAGCCTTACAGAATTAGTCAGCAAACTTAAAGAGGCAATAGACCCTACAACCATTTTCAGTGTCTGCGTCACAAGGGAGGACATGTTCAACCGAGGCTTGACACAATGGAAGCGGCAGAAGAAGTCCTCTCCAAAGAATCCCCTCAGAGTTACTTTCATTGGAGAGCCTGGGATAGACAGTGGTGCTCTTATGAAAGAATTCCTGACGGGTATGTTTTGTCCTTATGTGCAGCAGTGCCATTGCATAAATTTATGCAGTTTTATAAAATATAGTCACCATTTTCTTAACTTACTTCAGTTCCTTTGTTTATTAGTACTGATAATATTTTCCACAGAAATGATGGCCGGGATTGAGGCAAAATTCTTCGAGGGAGGGAATTCTGGGAAAAATATGAAGTATTCCATTACAGAATTTCAGAATGACAATTTCAGGTATGTTTATTAGTATTCTATATGGAGTTTTTCATTAAATGCCTTTTTGCCAATTTATGACCTGCTCTGTTGTACTTTAGGACAGTTGGTGAAATAATGGCTGTGAGCATTACACAGGATGGCCCTCCACCTAACTTTTTCATGGAGTGGATGTACAATTTCATCTCTACTGGGGAGATCAGTAAAGATCAGCTGTCAAAGGCTGATGTAACAGATGCAGACCTGCTAGATCTTATTGCTAAGGTTTTTTTAATTCAACTCTACAACCTAAATTATGAATTAATAAATCTGTGTATACTTTGGCAATAGTCAAATCAAAGTACACATTAAAGTATTGGTTTTATTTCTTTAGATCGAGACCGCAGACACTACAGCCTTGCTTGACCTTTCTGAAGGAATTGTAGCATGTGGGTACACTGGACCTCTAACGTGTGATAGAAAGGAGGACATTGTCAGGTGTAGTATACTTTATGTGATTCTGTGATGTTTTGTACTTCTCTTTCAATCTGGCTCTCTACTACTTTTTTCTCTCGATCCACCCACTGGGGTTAGATTTTTGTAACCTTATAATAAGCATAGACCCACTCCCCCTGCTTTTTACGGGGTTTCCATGGTACTGGAAAATATTATTTCATTTGGTGAATTTCAAAAGTGTAATTTCCAGACATGAAAAAGTAGCAATTTATATAATAAATGTAACATTTTCAAGCTTTGTTTTATAGTATTTCTTCAACTAGAAATTCCTGTGGGTGATGTCTGTAAAATCATTTTTAAAAATGCTTTTCTAATCTGATGGAGATTCAGTAAGAGTTTAAACCCAGTTTTTACTTTCATTTAACCCTTGTGCATCCTTATGGACATTTATGTCTTTTTCAGTTTTTTTTTTTTTTGTAGATGTTTTTTTTTATTATTTATTTTGCATGTGTTAATACCAACTACATAAATTTGGCACAGGTGTGTGTTTTTATTGTAATTTGACTATTTCACCCCCATTCCCTAAAAAAACAAAATATTGTTTTGCACAAGTTGTTGCACAAAATAGTTACACTCAGAACCTATTGGACAAATGTCCCCATTGAAAGCCATTAAAAATTGAAAGCAATTTTTAATCCCAGGGCCATTTAACTATAAAATGATGCAATCTTTCTTAATAGGATTTCATTTTGTTGGCCAGGCTTAACAATTTTAATTAAATTTATGTGTTTTTTTTGCCAGATGGTGCCATTTTCTCAGATTTGGCCTATAAAGCAAATACTCTTTATTCCTGTTTTCTGCATATTATAGAGCCAATTTGATAAATTGTGTGTGTGGTTTGTGTGCTTGTAATATTTGAGAGAGAAAAACTCTACTGCAAAACCCAAATCCAACCACTGTGTGTTCCAGTGGAGCTTTACTGGCATCTAATGGGGAAAATTTGGTACTGCGCCCAAACAAAATCTTACTGAAAGCTCATTTTTTTGAGATATCAATCTCAAATTTGAAACATGACTTGTTTAGATTTTTGGCTTTGATTTTCTAGCAGTTTTAGAGTTAAACATGTTTCATAAAATATATATTTTATATAAAATATTGTTCATAAATCATTTTCATAAACTTAAACCTCTATAACTTTTTTTTTTTTACTTAAACAATTATCTGCCATGGGTCTTCTTTAAAATAAGACCAACCTTAAGTCTGTGCTCCCAAGCTTAATTTTTATGACACTGACATTTTTGTCCATTATGGACATATGTGTAACTTTTTATTAATTGATACACAAGGGTTAATGTTCTATACTCAGTCTCTTTTGTTTGAACCAACCACTGTTATTAACCTTTATGAACACAAGGTTATTTTTTTGTACACTTACTTTTTTTATGGATTTACTCTTATATGCAGTGCTGTTGTCCTGCATTCTTCTGTGCGAATCCTACCAATGCTACAGCAGATGTGCAAAGGATTGGAGCTGTATGGCCTCCATGAAATGGTGAAACAAAATCAGACTTTATTTCAGCCTTTATTTGTTCCTGGCCATTTTACAAAAGTAAGTGTTGTTATTTGCATTTTCTTTATAATGGCTTTTGAGATGTGTATAATAAAAGGTTGTTCTTTGCAGCCTGATGCAGATTTTCTCACGATGGCCCTGTCACCAATTTTAAGTGAGGTGGGTTCAGTAAAGCGGCAGAGGGAATCGAGAATTTTGAACTACTTGCAGGACTTCATTCAAAGCCTTGAAGACGAAGGTAACATCTCTGAATTATATTTAAATTATATCAGTTTTAGTATGTTGCTCTCAGTTACTATTATTTAAAAAAATACAAAGTCAGGTATTGTAAATACAAGTAAAGGTGCAGACATAAAAATGGTTCAGGTTGTTTTCTTGCAGAAGAAGGGAGCAGTGGTAGCGAGAGCAGAGGTGAGGATGACAACGAACAGGTGGATAAAACAGAGGACTGCACTAAAGGAGACGCAGAACAAGAGAAGATCACCGTCAGCAGCTTCATGCAGTGGCTTACTGGTCAGGGACATGTTCCCATTACTTCTGCACAAAGAGAAAAATTTAAAATACACATAGAATTTGATCATGACTGTCAGCTACGATATGGTGAGCACAATTTATGCTACCCTCTTGTAAACGCATGTTCCTGTACTGTGACCTTGCCTACACGGCACCTAGGGACTTATACTGAGTTCCTTGGCATTATGAGGCAGGCTGTAAGCTATAGCAGAGAATTTGGTCGTTCATGAGATGGATTACTAATATAGTACTGAGTTCTCTCCGTTATTGTTCTAGTGTTAGTATTTAAAAAGGATAGGGATGCAGAAGCTTTTAGATTTTTAAATGTAGTTTATTCTTTTCTTTTTCTTTTTTTTCTTTTGTAAATCATAGACACATATTGCAAAAAATGCAGCAAAGATTGCTGCTAAATTGTTCCAAAACTCAATTCAGAAATAAAAATGTATATCAATATACAGTAAGCTTCAATGCAAAATAAAGTCACTATGCAGTACTGTCTTTATGCTTGATGTGTTTTTTTTTTTTTCTTCTAATACACCCTATTTGTTGAAACAAATTCCCGACAAAGCAAATACAGTTCTTTGACAGGGGTATTAGGACCAGTTGAATTCAGCAGGAGTTCGAGAGCCCTCAGCCCATCTGAACACAAAGGGGATTCAAATTCAGGAACAACAACTCCGAAATCTTCACAGGCATCATAGGAAGCTGCTATGTCCCAGTCTAGATCTGGCTCTTCCATGTCCTGAAGGTATAGCAGTTAAATACATAATCAAAAATCTACTTAAGAGTAATACATAAACAGCAGAGTGGTGACAGAGTAACTAAAGCAGGTTCACCATACCTCATATCTCTCTGATTGGTCAATATTTGTGTGCATCATTCCAATCTGCCACAGTTGCTCTGGACTTCGATTGCCCTCTGAGGAGAGTGGATGATGATTCCAGGCTTCTGAAAATGTGTCCAAGTCTGCCTGAAGTCTTTTAAGAAAAGTGTAGTGCACACTGAAAAGGTCCTCGACCACTGATAAATCAAGCAATCCTTCTGCCTCTAGGGAATGCAGTGTGTCTGAATACTTGTTAGTAACCATGATTCTGACATCACGCCAAAGGCGCTCAATCCTATTAGAAACAATAATTAGGTTTAAAAGCAATGCAGCGAAAGGCATTTGAGATCACTTACTAATAAATGTAAAATATTTTGTTACATAAGTGACATTGAAAAGCTACCTACAGATTATTGAAGTTACAAAATATAAATTAAACTAACCCATTTTAGAAATTGACATTGTAATTTACCTTTGATTATGGACACTTTTCCCAGATATAAAACTTCCTCGGTCAGTGCCTCTTGAAGAGAACATGAACCTGGCTATCTGAACATTCTCCACTCCTTGGTCTCCCCTGACCCTGATTTATTTATTTTTCAATATTACAATACATTTCCAGACATAAAATTCAAATGCTTTTTCTTCACTATACTCACCTAGATGGTAAGCCAAATTTTTGGACTGCTTCTGAGAAGAAGTGGTATGCTGTCGATGCCCTGTTGTTATTTGCTGCATTCAAGAACATGACCTGCAAATACAAATTGCAACAAAGTAAATATAGGTAGGAGAAAATATAACATACATTGGAAATTAATGTATTACACATGCCAGTTTTCAATAAACAGGAATATTTTTTCATAGAAATCATAGTGAATGGAATGATCTTGATACCAGATGACTAGTAAAACTATCAAATACAAACATGGTGAAACCGTGTTTTTTTTAATATATCAACACAGACTGTAAACATACCTTCCTGGAATACCCATCCACACCACCAAATATTACGATGTTGTATCTATTTACAAGATTTAAAAAAAGAAAGTTCATATCATTTTCTTTTGTGCAACAAAAATTAATTAAATTATACACACACAATATATAACTTACCGTATCAATTTGTGGTTTGTGTCTATGTGCACAAGAGAAAGGGGACCTCGAACTGAGTACATTCTTCGCACCACACATCCCAAGCTGGCCAATCTAGAAAGGATTCCAATTGAATCAACGCGGTGCATTGAGGCAGCTATTCTCTGCCATTGCACACGCATTCCTAAAGACAGCAACCTCCCTCTGACCATTCTGTAACCAGCAACAGGCATATCATCCTTAATGGCTCTCACAAGGTTATCCAACTCCTCATCAGTGATGCTGCTATACAACCCTGAGATCGAAAGGCCAAAATCGTTCATCCTTCTAAAGATGGTTCTAGTGGAAACGCCCATCATTTTTGCAATGTAATGCACAGGAAGGTTTGTCTGCAGCATCTCTGCTAACTCTTCTCTTTCAATTGCAAACCTTGGACGTCCTCTCAGACCAACATTTGAATCCACCACTGCATGTGGAGCTGTGAAATATGATGGTTGTCTAACTAGTTCAAACACTGCCTGCAGAGCCTGAATGATTTCGTAGGGTATTTCTGCATGTCTTGAGAGTGCTTGCAGGAGGTACAGCTGCTGACGGCACACAAACTCCATGTAATCCAGGTCAAGTGGAGATCTCAAAAGTGCTCTCTCAAATTTAGAGAGAAGCTCCTCCAAAAGATGCCTTTTCAGAATTTGCTGCAGAATACAGAGGAACAAAATGTGCTTAAACCCAGCAACATTAGATATTACAATATGATATAGTGATCGTAATCATCCAACTTTTTGTAAGCTATAATAACCTAATAAGAGAAAAATTATGTAGGCAATACAGTACACAGCATAAATGATTACACCCCATCTAAACATAACATATCTTTAAAAAAAAAACTAAAGATGCACTAGATGTAAAGAGAAATTTCTGAATTTCTTGGGTTTCAGAGGGGTGTATTCATTCATGCTGTGTACTGTATCTTACCTTTAGAAGCCAGAACTCCTTTTATATTTAAAATTGGCATAATAGTAATACACAGGATGATAACAAAAAACTTACACAACAACTCTTGCTTATTGATATAAACACGTAATTTATCTTTCATCCAAAGCCCTTAGTATATTTACAACTATTTAATGGACACTTTTCACATTTCTGAGGTTCTCAGAACCAATATAATTTTAGTTGGGTAAACGTATAGGCTATAATGGTGAATGGGAGTAGTGGTAATGTAGTGGTGAACTATAGCAAATATGACTTTGCATTCCCATTTTGCTCCAATTTCTTTTAAATATTTTAATGCAAATAACAAATCATAGTGTTATAAATATAAAATGTAAAAACATTTTTGGTAGATTTACAATGCGAATAACCATGGAAATGCGCCATCACAGTCTGTAAATATCTCTTAACAACACAAGAATGCAATCACTAGTACCTCTAAGACTAGGGTATATCTAGTAAGAATCTATTTTAACAATGCATTAAATTAAATGATACATTAATAAACAATAAAAAACTCGCATGCATCTGCTCCGTTGATGAAGCCATGTCGGTCAAGTGTCATGGGTCATCTTATATCTGGCGTCCAATCACAACTGACTTCCGGAAAAGTGGAAGTAACCAATGACATTTGATGTTATTAAAACAGTAAGTCCCGCCCCTCTACTGACAAAAATAAAAGAGTTCGAGCGAGCAAAAGCGGCAGGTGAGAGAAGATCAAGCGCGAGGGCGTGGGGAATGATCATGCGCGCGCGCGATGGCGTGGGAAATGATCATGCGCGCGCGCGAGGGCTTGTATTGCGTGCAGAGGAGATGTCATGCGCGCGCGGGGGGTTTGAATGAGCTCGCGAGTTCCCGTTTCCTCGTGTGTAGATCTGTTATGCTCTCGCGGAAGTCATTTACCGCGCGCGCCAGCATTAGTTTTGTGCTCAGTGATTATTGGCATTGATTTGCCGCCATACCGTGTGGTGAGTTGGTGACATCTGGTGGCGAATAAACGGAAGAGCATGGACCAGATTCGTGACAAAACCAACATGACAAATCGTGATAAAATCGTGAATCGTGTCATTTCTAAAAAAAAAAAAAAAAAAAATTGTGATGTGATATTTTTGCCACATCGCCCACCCCTACATCAAAGTGTCTAATTCTAATGTTTGGTCATTTTTCTATTCAAAATCAAGCTTCCTCGATTTATAAAAAATAAAATTGTGGCAAAACATTAAATTTGAATTAATCCATACAACTGGAAAAATTGCCCAGCCCTAGCTTATTGTATTATGTAGAGTTTTATGAGAGAGACTAAGTACTAAGTATTGTGTGATTACTTGCATCTGATACAGCATTCATTCTTCAGCTCAATCCATCAAATACTATTATTAAATACTACTGTTATTTGTTATTTACATAAACTTAAGTCTAAAACTGGACACAACAAAAGATCCAAGAAGTTACTGTACGTCAGACTATAAAAACAGAAATAATCGTTTCTATAATAGAAACCAACAAACAAAAACAATACAATTTACATGGCCAGGAGGTAATCTGAAACTAAACTCTTTCGTGTTTCAACTGGACCAGATTCTTTCAAACTAAACTTAAGACTCATGAAAAAAATGAATATGAACATCTAGATGCTAGGCTTTAGCTAGAATAAGTTCTTTTCCATTTTGCACAGTCAGGAATTGACTAACAATAGAGGCCGTGTAGTCTTTAGTCTTGGTCTTGTATAAAAGCACAGGTGACAGCAGTCAGTCAACAAGCAGAAACAGCTTCAGCTTC
>JAUZSZ010000087.1:10172661-10187746 GCA_034780575.1 Labeobarbus marequensis
GGGCCCTCATTTTTCAACAGTGCGTAGAAAAGGTTCTATATTTTGTCCTACGAATGCAATTTAGAATGTGTGTAAGTTCAAAAACTCCATATTTATCAAACTTGCACTCGTGGTCTTTACACACACCAGTAAATACTGTATTTATTGTCGATAAATCCCACATGTTCTTAAGCACCATGCTCGTCATGTTCATGGTTGCATTCAGAAACACCTCCAATGAACCATATATGGTGACTACACTTCCCTTTATAAATCATGTGAATGTACATGTCCTCACAAAAATCATGGCAAAGAAAGCGGTACTGACTGAGAAGCCATGTTGTGCTCACACTAAACACATCAGCACAGTCTTTTAAAATGCCTTCTCTGTGCAAAATCAGCCATGACACTATAGTTACATGTCAAATGACTTCCCAGCTGTATTTATAGCTTTTAACTCCAATTATGTGAATGTGTGGCATGAAATATTATATTATTAATAGAGTAATTATTAATTTTGTATTATCACCATTCTACCTCTACCTCTAGATCCTCTGTGTAAGCATGCTCAGAGTTGTGCTTATATTTACACACATTCCTACGTATAAGTACAAGTTGGTAGATCACATACTTTGTGTGCAAGTTTTCTGACGCACTCATTATGCACACATCTGTGCGTACAGAATGTGAAGCGCTTTATTGCCAAGCACTGTTGATAAATTAGGGTTATGCTTTGGATTTATGAAAATAAGTTCACATTATTTATACACACATAATTTACAACATTTTTGTGGATAGAAGTTTAATGTTTGAGAATTATACGATAAAAGCTTGAACATTTGGTTTTTGTATTGTAACTTTTTATATTGTAACTTGTAGTGTTTTTTTTGTTTGTTTTTTTTAAAGTGTGAACCAAAATATGTAGATATATCCATTATGTGTATACATATCTGAGGGGTTCATCTGACAAAAACATTTGGGAATCATTTAATTTTTGCATTGCTCACCTGAGGAGGACAACAGCAACAGGAGACCTTACAAGCAAATGCTGACAAACAGATGGAGATGATGAACTGAAGGAAGGTGAATACCAGCAATACACCACTGATTCCACAGAAGAGGGTCTCAAAGAAAAAAAATCAACATTTGTTCAAATAATAAATAAACAAAATTGATAATTAGTATTCAAACTGGCACACTGGCTGCTCAGCAATCAAGAATCCATAAGGTTTATATGGTAATATATTTATTTAGCAAACTGGGCTGAGTTCACAATTAACGTGTAATGTCAATACCTTCATGCATTGTAAATGATAATTAATAGGAAAAGATCTATAACCAACTTCTGAAATGTGGGAAAAAGATGGGACAGATGAATACAGGTTAAGGCTTGACTTTTGACAAGCGCACTGACAAAACAGTGATCTTATTGAACATACCTGTAAATCTGAATATAAAAGTTGATGACATACCTTATATTTTCTGTTAACATAATAACATTCAGAATTGTTGCAGTAAGGGTAAGTGTTGAGTGGTCCTAGAGCCAAATCCAGTGAGGTTAAGATAAGGGCAACACCTGCAGTTAAAGCACTGAAAATGTTCATTGCTAGTGAACCATTCACCTATAGGCATAAAACCAACACATACTGTGTTAAAATAGATGAAAATGTATATGGAGTGTGATAAAAAATAAACGATTCTTGACATACATAAATAAAATACAGCTGCAAGCTGCATCCATCAGGGTCCAAACACCAATGCCTTATATTGATTATTAAGTGATACAGCTGAAATAACGTTTTCAAAAATAATGCGTTTTTTACAGCAAAGTCCAGCCTATCTTCACTGATAGTTTAGGTGACAGCAAATGTGCTGGTATCAAAATCTCTCTGTACGCTTCAGTAAAATTTTTTTTTACTGTCCTAAGATCATAAGATATGTTTTGTAGGTGAACTCACATTAAACATTTCAGTTTAGATGAACTGCATGTCGTAAGTCAATTTCAAATGAGCGTGAAATTATCAGTTGCCCAGGAGTAAGAATACGCAAATACCAGCCAAGATGAAAACGGACACTCAATGGAACTGAAGAAACTGAAGGTTTAAATACACAGGGGATGATTTCCAGAACTGAAACAGGAGCACGGAACTAATTAACAATCAAGGACACTAATTAGGGAACTCAGGTAACTGGAAACACAGGAAAAACAAGAAAAGAACACTGAAAACCAAATATAAATGTTTTAAACAATGTTTTTTGCTTGTGTGCTTGTATTTGTAGTTGTGCTTAAACTCTAATGTGCAATGTTTATTAGAACCAAAACTACAACCATCTCAACACATTAATAAATGTATTATCAGCTCAAAACAACACACATTCATTCATTCATTCGTAGTACACATACAATGCTGTTTCATGCATTCAGAGTTGTTTACACTGTTAAAGAGTTGGATTCTCATGCTAAGCATAGCCAAAGTTTCAAAAAACAATTTGGACGTATAGAGTATTTCTGTGCCAAAAATCTCACTTCCGGGTTTGTAAAAGTTTTGGAGAGTTTTTTTTCCATCATGGCTCTTGCTGATGTAAACGACGGTGGAACTCGTTATAAATATGGGCATTTCTCCCGGAAGAGCGCGCCCGTGCACGCATCAATCAGAGCAAGAGCGTGCCCATCAACGCGCTTCATTCGGCTGCACTGCACAAGAATCAGACGCAATTTGGTGTGCGTCTTCAATTTTCAGTTCTGTTTGATAGCTGCTATATGCTGTGAAGCTTGGACCAACAAACCATAAGGAGTTTATTTCAGAAAACTCAAACTCACCAAAAAGGACGAAATAAATCTTTACAGAAATCAGTACAAACAAAACAGTGTACCAGCACTTCTAAAAATAACAAGTGTTATGTACATACCAAACACAAACTGGAGGGTGAATTAACTTTGTTTTCTACACCAATGCAGAGTGAGCCTGCAATAATGTACTTAGAGGAGAGAGAAGGACAAATATTGATGCTTTTGTTGGAATATATACAGATGGTACTCAACCAGAATAAGCTTTTTACCACCGTGTGTATCATGAGATTGTTGCGTTGAAGACACTTGCTTGATTGCATTCCCCATAGCGTCAGTAGATGCAGTGTCTCATTCCACATCTCAGGGAACCATTGTTACATTTGTAATCTGAGACATTTTACTGCAACTTATCTCTGTGTGTGGACGTAAACTTGAATCAGGGGTTGTCATTCAGAGAAATGCATGCATATATGGTGCAGATTCTCCAATCAGTGTGCTGAGTTCAGCTGATCTTTGAAAGACATTTCACAAAGGCCTAACTTATAAATGGATATATAATAAATAGCATTAAATTTCAAAACTGTTTGTTTGTGTTGTATTCCCCCAACCATATGCACACCAAAACTGTCCAATGTTTGTATGAATCTCAAAAATCACATTTTGGCTTCAGAACAGATTTTGTAATCTTCATTTATCTCACAGGGAACACTATCACTGAACTATGTAACCAGCAAACATGAATACGTTTAACAGTACTCAGACTTTATGTAGACCTATACTAAAAATGTGTAGCCTAGTCACAGTACAATTTTACTGTAACAGTAGTCAAATAGCTGGAACATTTAGTATTTAAATGATGACTAATTAGTTCTGGTTAAATATTAGAATGCTACATTAATTGCCAGTAATTTAATTCATTATATTATCTTCATTTATAAAGGAATACTACAGTTCTAGCATTACTGATCAATGCTGAGAGCCATCCCTTTGCACCACCCGGTGTTGATTTCTCAAACGGTTGTATTTAATGTCATGTCCTTGCAGCAGCGATACACTTGGCGGTAATAAGCATTGTTGGCTGACTACCTACTGTAGCTTGTATTATAAAAGACAGAACATAATTACTTAATAAATACATAATTAAGCATAATTTCTTATGATGAGAGATCCCCAGTAAGGAATACCACTATAGACGAAGATGGATTCTGCATAAAATGTTGACACAATTCCAAACAGGAGAGTCATCAGACCAATCATTATCTGGACAGACTGTGTAGGACAAGAAAATTGTACATTCTGAATAGGACAAAAGAGTCTTTCATAAAGTAAATCAGTATCAAATTTACGATATAAATAATTGACAGCTGTAGTTATGGACTTGAAATATAAAAATATTTGCAAAAATTAAAAATTACAAATGTGCAATTTCTCAATGTATGAATTCACATACTGATTTTTGGATATGCAATTCCATTCACATTTTTTGATAGTTTGCTTCTAAAACATTGTAAATGTTACAGTTTTACTGTCTAAACGATAAACCCTATCTTATGTTTGTGTCTTTACTGCATTCAAGGCAAAATATCAGATTCTTTAATAAAAAATTTTGTATGCTTTTTTTAATGTGTGTACCCCTCCTTCCTTTGAATGAAATCATGTACTTTTCTTACCTCACACTGACATGTACAAATAAAAAAACAATTATTTGAATTTACGAAAAATTTCTCACCCCAAGAGCTTTTGGTTGGCCTGTCAGAAATGCCTGAAGTCCTTGAAGAGGTGAAAATCCTGCTACCTGTTGGACATAAACAGGCACAGGGGCATTTGTGGCAGTCCCAGCTGCTGTTGTTTGTATTGGTGGTTGCAGTTGGATGACAAAAGAATTCATGGGTATGGCAGTCGACATTCTCGTCTCAGGATCTGAAATTGACCTGCACAAAATCATAGTAACTCAAAACATGTAAAGGATATGTTATAAAATAAATTTTGTATGTAAAAAAATAAAATAAAAAGAGATGGGGGACGGGATCGGGTTTAGGAAAGGTCCATGAGCCGGGACTCGAACTCGGAACACCTGAAGTGCAACGCCACTATATATCGGTCCGCTACCCAGTCTTCATATTGTTTGAACACTTATGAATGCAGTTTTGCTATAGTACCCTAGTAAAAAACTAATATTTAAAATACATTTATTTTATACTAAGTACAGTTCAAATGTATTAACATATTTACTGACTGATAACTCAAGATGTACTGATAGAAAACGTTGAATTAAACTTTATTTGGAGTTCTACCTGTGCACAATGCACAATTCTTAATATTAAGCCTAAAATATGTGTTAATGTTAATTTTGATGACGATTGTATGATCTTTGAATAATATTAGTCTTTAAATACAAGATATTTAAAGTTCACCTAAAGTATACTTACAACAGTTCCACACACAATCAAATATATTTCAGTATATCTTTAGTTGGACCTCAGCACTACTTCCGTACATTTAAAGAACATTAAGCACAAAATTAGTTGTTCTCATTTAGCAGACTTTAACTATACAGTTCGGTATACCAAAAGTACAATTGTAGGGTATTTTTATAAAGTATGTAATTATGTAAATGTATTTATAGTATACATAATTTCAAATTCATTTCAAATACAGTTTAGTATATTTAATTTTCACTAGGGTAGTTATTACCATTGTTATTATCAGCTAGAATAACTAGGAATATACAGTGAAACAACTCAGTTTTTAACTCAGAGTATTAATCATCCACACCTGCATATCATCTTCACAGTCATCAAGCACCCTTTATATTCACACACCTCACCTCACTCCAGTGTCCGGTCTTGTATCTTACGAAGAGGACTTCGACTGACTCTTTGTGAACTCTCAAGTACTTACCTGTTGTCTTACTTACCTGCAGTGTTGTCTCCAGTTGCTGTTCTCCGCGATCTCCAGTCAGTTCTCCCTTGTGACTCCCCAGTCGGCTGTAAATGGTGAGGTGTGAGATTGTCTCAGTCTCTGCTCCTCCTGGCAAAGAAAGAGAATCCTGTCAAAACGTATCTAACCCTCTCAAGACTTTCAGTATCTCTACTCACCTGATCAGATCATCATCCTGCTCATATCTGTCAATAAACGATACTGTTATTTACTAACCTGCTGTCTGAGATCCTCTTCTGTTACAGAAGACCGGACCAACACCAACACATAAGCACTCCAGATCCCTTCCAAGAGCTGGTAGATCGGCTTCGTCAAGCCCTCACACCGGCACCACCACCAGCACCTCCCGTCACTTCCTCATCCACAACCCCGAGCTCTTCCTCAACCGGGATCGCCAGTCCCATGGCCCAACCAGCGCCCTTCTCTGGCGTGGTGGAGGAGTGCAACAGATTCCTACTACAGTGCTCGTTGGCCATCGAGATGCAACCTCTCGCTTACCCCACCGAAAAGGCCAAGATCGCCTACATTTTATCCCTCTTAAAGGGGAAGGCGTTGCAGTGGGCTGAGACTATCTGGGCACAGGAAGGCCCAGCCACCCGATCTCTTCAGGACTTGATGAATCACTTTCGCGAAGTTTTTGGACGCCCAGCTTATGACACATCTGTGGGTGAGAGGCTATATCGTTTACGTGAAGGCTCTTGGCCAATATATGAATATGCAATCGAGTTCAGAACCCTTGCAGCAGCCAGTGGATGGAACGAGCAGGCTTTACTCACCACCTATCGACAAGGGTTGGAACCCCGACTTTGGTTGCACCTGGCGGCCTACGATGATGCCTGCGGGCTAGAGAGTTTAATCCAGCTCTCCATAAGGTTTTCGTCACGTGTGGCTACCTGCTTAGAGGACCAAAACTCTCTCTCCCCTCCGAATCCACTCCTCCGTCACCCAGCCAGTCAGACCAGCCTGAACCCTCCTGAACCAGCCACCGAACCCATGCAAGTGGATAATTTTCGTCTACCCAATCATGAGCGGCAGCGACGTCTGAGCCTCGGATTGTGCCTATACTGTGGGGCAAAGGGACATCTCCGGGCATCCTGCCCAGTACGACCTCCGCATATAGTGGTGAGTACTATCTAACCCATGAAACTGAATTTAAAGCCCCTGGCAATTGAAGTTCTGTTTACTGCCTTCAAATGTTCCCTTACAGTCTATGCCCTCCTCGACTCCGGGTTGGCCAGCAACTTCATCTCGGACAGTCTCTGCCGCCAAATCCATCTCCCCACATCCATGACAGAAACTAGCTACCAAATCCTCTCTATAACCAGAACCTCCCTCTGTAGGAAGAAGGTCAACCGCCTTACTGGACCGGTTCGCCTGAGAGTGGGTCTCCTACACGAGGAGGAAATTCAACTGCTGGTTCTGGAGGGTTCAACAGCTGACATCATCCTCGGACGGCCCTGGTTCGTTCTCCACCAACCCAACATCTCCTGGCAAACTGGTGAGGTCCTGAAGTGGGGGAATCAGTGCTTCCCCACCTGTTTCCCTAGTATTCCCAGACCAGTACCCACAGCTGTCAAGACCATCTCAGTTAATTCCACCTCCATAGAAAGTCCACCTGAGAATTGGTCCATTGACATTCCTGCCTGTTACTCCCACTTCAGAGACATGTTCTGTCCCCAGAGGGCTTCCCAGTTGCCTCCACACCGGCCATGGGACTGCGCAATTGACCTTGTACCGGGTGAGCCAGTGCCCCGGGGTAAGATTTACCCCCTGTCAATCCCCGAACAGAAGGCCATGGAGGAGTACTTTGAGGAGGCTCTGAAACAAGGCTACATCTGCCCGTCCACATCCCCTGCTGCTTCGAGCTTTTTCTTCGTTTCCAAGAAGGATGGGGGACTTCGGCCATGTATCGACTAGAGCAGGGTTGGTGATCCCTGGACTACAGAGCCTTGAATAACATCACGGTGAAATTCCGTTATCCCCTTCCTCTTGTCCCCGCGGCGTTAGAACATCTATGCGGAGCCACCGTGTTCTCCAAGTTGGACCTCCGCAGCACCTACAACCTCATCCGAATACATGAGGGGGACGAGTGGAAGACCGCCTTTGTGACCACCACTGGCCACTATGAGTACTTGGTGATACTCTATGGCCTTGTCAACACCCCCTCCGTATTCCAGGATTTTATGCATGAGGTGCTCCGGGAGTTCCTTCACAAGTTTGTACTGGTGTACATTGATGATATCCTCATCTACTCCCGAGGCATGGCCGAACATCGTCGCCACGTTGCGGAGGTCCTAGAACGTCTACAGAAATTCCATCTCTTCCTCGAGGCAGAGAAATGCTCGTTCCACCAGCCCTCTGTACAGTTCTTGAGGTGCAACATCAACAGCGGTGGCATCCGGATGGATGAGGGGAAGGTGGACGCCATCTGGCAATGGCCAACTCCTGGTTCCATAAAGGAACTTCGTCTCCTGGGGTTTGTCAACTTCTACCGTCGCTTCATCAGCAGTTATAGCTCCATCTCCAGTCTCCTGACAAACCTCCTCCGTATCAAACCCAAGACCCTCCTCTGGAATCCTGCTGCAACTGAATCTTTCGAAGCCCTCAAGAACGCCTTTACTAACGCATCCATCCTTGTACATCCAGACCCCAGGAAACCGTTTGTTGTGGAGATAGATGCCTCCACCTCAGGAGTCGGAGCTGTCCTTTCTCAGCAGCAGGGGACAGCATCCAAACTCCATCCATGTGCCTTCTTTTCCCGCAAACTCAGCCAGGCGGAGAGAAACTTCGATATCGGCAATCGAGACTCCTCACTGTTAAGCTGGCCCTTGAGGAATGGAGGCATTGGCTGGAGGGTGCTCAACACCCATTCACTGTCCTCACCGATCATAAAAACCTAAAATAGCTCAAGGAAGCTAAGAGACTGAATCCACGCCAGGCCCGCTGGGCGCTTTTCTTCACACGGTTTAATTTCACCATTTCCTATCAACCTGGACCCAAGAACATCAAGGCCGACGCCTTGTCCCGACTCTATGATGCCGAAGAGGAGGCCAATGAGAACCCAGAACCCATTCTCTCTGAAAAGATAATCGTAAGCCCCATTCAATGGAATTCCAGTCCCTTCACCTCCTCCAATGCCTCCACCGCCACTCCGCCGGGCAGTCCACCAGGACTACAGTACGTTCCCCGGGCTCAACGCACAGCACTCATCCAGTCTGTGCATAAATCATTGGGCACTGGCCACCCAGGGGCCAACAACACCCTCTTGCTGTTGAAAGATCGCTTCTGGTGGCCCAACATGGCTGGAGAGGTCAGAAGGTTCGTGCAGGGCTGTGCAGAGTGTGCCATGACCAAAAGCCCACACCACCTGCCTGCCGGGAAGCTGCTCCCTCTGCCCATTCCCAGTTGACCCTGGTCACACCTAGGAGTAGATTTCGTCACAGACCTACCTGCCTCCGACGGTAACACCTGTATTCTGGTGGTCGTAGACCACTTTTCTAAATCATGTCGTCTTCTTCCATGGAGACTGTTGAACTGATGTTTAACCATATCTTCAGATACTTTGGCATCCCTGAGGATATCATCTCGGACCGCGGACCCCAATTCATATCACTGGTATGGAATGCCTTCTTCAAACTCCTAGGTGTGACTGTCAGTCTGTCTAACGGCTACCATCCTCAGACAAACGGGCAGACTGAGAGGAAGATACAGGAAGTGGGGCGCTTCCTCCGAACCTTCTGTCATGGCCACCAGGACTCTTGGAACCAGTTTATCGGCTGGGCCGAGTACACCCAGAACTCCCTGTGCCAGCCTGCCACCGGCATGACACCGTTCCAGTGCGTACTCTGTTACCAGCCGCCCCTGTTCCCCTGGTCTGGGGAACCGTCTGACATACCATCTGTCGACCACTGGTTCCGAGAAAGCAAGAGGGTCTGGGACTCAGCTCACCACCATCTCCAGCGTGCAGTGCGTAGGTGGAAAACGACAGCCGACCTCCGTAGATCCGAGGCACCCCAGTACCAACCGGGGCAGAAGGTATGGCTGTCAACCAGGGACATCCAATTGCGCCTACCCTGCAAAAAGTTAAGTCCCAGATTTGTTGGCCCCTTCCCCATTGTCAAACAACTCAACCCAGTCACTTACCAGATTCAGCTTCCACCCCAATACCGGATTCACCCCATGTTTCACATCTCCCTACTAAAACCTTACCACTCTCCTGTCTCTCCATCCACAGAGCCTGGCCCAACGGAAGACCCCCCTCTGCCATTGATCCTGGAGGACGGCGCCATCTACCAGGTAAAGGAGATCTTGGTTTCCCGGCGCCGTGGTGGCCATCTGGAATATCTGGTGGACTGGGAGGGCTACGGTCCCGAAGAGAGGTCTTGGGTCCCCAGGGATGATGTTCTGGACCCCACACTGAACGAAGAGTTCCACTCCAGTCATCCCGACCACCCAGCACCTAGAGGAAGAGACAGACCACCACTTTGTCGTGGTCCTCGGCCCTCAGGAGAGGGCCGTGGAGAGGGGGGTAATGTCACAGACCAGCCAGGCTCTCACACCAGCCAATCACTTCGCGCCCCTTCACCAGAGTATTAATCATCCACACCTGCACGTCATCAAGCACCAATTATATTCACACACCTCACCTCGCTCCAGTGTCCGGTCTCCTATCTTATGAAGAGGACTTCCTACTGACTCTTTGTGAACTCTCGTACTTAACTGTTGTCTTACTTACCTGCAGTGTTGTCTCCTGTTGCTGTTCTCCGCGATCTCCGGTCAGTCCTCCCTTGTGTTCTCCCCAGTCGGCTGTAAATGGTTAGGTGTGTGATCGTCTCAGTCTCCGCTCCTGGCCACAATTTAGCTAAATCAATGAAACATTAATTTTTAATGCAGCTGCATTTAAATGCAGGAGTGAATCTGCAAAATTACTTATGAAATTTGAGATGATTTACAGTAATAATCATATCAACCAAAATATCAAATTTCAACATGACATTGCTCAAATATCTGGCAAGAGCGGGTCTATAGACAGCATTGTATGGGGTTTCGTGGAGAGACAAAAGGTAAAGGAAAGGTTGTGTGGAAATCCCTTATATGGAAATGGTCTGGACGTGTTTTAAGCAAATGACTAACCTCATGCACGGGGCCCACATATTTACAATATTCAAAATTTACTAACATTAGGATAAGATTAAGAACAAATCCATGTGCGTATGCATGTGTTGTGAATTAGGTGGAAAGTACAAAAAAATCTATGCAATCAGACCAAACACACTTTTTTAGGTCTGAAAATGCAAGGTGCACCACACTGCCTTTTTTGATGACTTTTAAAAAACAGCAGTGCACTGCAGTTTTTTATGTTGCTAGGCAACCACCAGATCAGCTGTCCTATCAGTCTAATCAAAGGATTATTGCACGAGCGCTCTAAAATTTGTGGGTTTTGCTGTTAAGTAAACTGTCATATTAGCAAAAACCTTAAAAAATACTGCTCTGGGTAACCCAGACACCAAAAGTTTCTCCTCTATCACTGCAGTCTCTGGACTTTCTAAGCAATGGTACACTATCGTCACAAGAACAGAAGGCCCACCTTTCCATTCATTCGATTGGACAATGGAAAAAATGACATCGGGTACTTTTCTGCTCGGAGTTGCTTTTTTTTCCAACTTCAGGCACTCCTGCAAAAACACGAGGCACAGCAGGTGGTTAAAATGCATGGCGCCCAGAGCTAATAAACAGCGTGCTAAATGTTCACTGCCAATAGAAAAAAACACGTTCTGTCTGATTGGGGCCTTACTGTCTGAAATGCTATGAGCTTCCAGCACACAGCTGCTAGATGACTCTGCTTGTAGCTAATGCTACATTTGTTGACAAAATTTTAAGTTAATTTACTGTAACATGATTTTGTTAATTATTTTATGTAAAAAACATATACCTCAGTATCTCCAGCTGACAGTTTGGACTTTTCAGTCCATCAGAAAGAAGCTTCACTCCTGAATCCTGCAGGTCATTGTTACTCAGGTCCAGCTCTCTCAGGACAGAGTTTGGGGATTGTAAAACTGATGACAAACTCTCACAAGACTGAGCAGTGAGACTACAGAAGGGAAATCTAAACAAGAGAAACACAGCCATTGCATACAGAAAAAGCTTAACAATATGAATTTTAATGAATAACTTAGTGCAAAATAAATTAATGAAATTAATAATCACAGTGTTTGAAAACAAACCTCATTATCTCCAGATGACAATTTGGACTCTGCAGTCCAAAAGAAAGCAACTTCACTCCTGAATCCTGCAGGTTATTGTTACACAGATCCAGCTCTCTCAGGGCAGAGTTTGGGGATTGTAAAACTGATAACAAACTCTCACAAGACTGAGCAGTGAGATTACATAAGGAAAATCTAAACAAGAAAAACACAGCCATTGCATACAGAAAAAAATCATAACGGTATGATTTTTAGTGAATAAGTTCATGCAAAATAAATAGATAAAAATAAATAATGAAAGTGTTTGTTTGAAAACAAACCTCAGTATCTCCAGTTTACAGTTTGGACTCTTCAATCCAATAGAAAGCAATTTTACTCCACAATCCTGCAGGTCATTGTTATTAAAATCCAGTTCTCTCAAGACAGAGTTTGAAGATTGTAGAGATGATGACAGACTTTCACAAGATTGAGCAGTGAGATTACACTCATGTAGCCTGTGTAGAAAAAAAAACAAATAGTGACATTAATGTACATATCCTGTAGGGTTTATAATTTGAAGTGCATGCTAGAGGCAGGACGTTTTTCTAGATAAGCCCGAGAGATGGTGTGGTGATGAACGGATGATGTATCTAATTCCAGAGCCTCTAGTTCTGACCAAATGCTCAGTTCAGTTTGATTAGGGGACCAGGGGTTCATGGAGTTCATTATTGGACAGCTGGACACATGACATCAAATCCTTTTATTCTTTGTTAATAGCTGAGGAGTGTTCCAAATGTTCCTCTCTAGAAATATAGACATGTACACATTTTCTTATCGATTCCAGTAATAAAAATGTCTGGATAACAATCTTTGGTGTTGGCTGTGTCACTGGTGTTTCATCGTGTCATTGGTGTTACATCAAGAAGTGAGCCACAGGACTTCAGCTTAATAACAATGGCTTCTAGCATCGAAATGGAAATCATTTTAAATCTGTTCAAAACTACAGGAACAATATTCCACAAAGAAATTAAGAAAATTTCCAAACATATGAGACAATTTAACCAGAGGGTTTCACAACAGCATGTTTAGTCCTAAAGAAGGTTCTTGGGTTTTTGCAGCTCATCTTAATGAGTTCAGTGGAAAAGCTGACTTTGCCATCTCACTATGTCTATGTCGTGTGTTTTTAGAAAAGGCTAAGGGAAAGGCTAATAAAATCATTTTTTGCCCCCTGTATGTAGGGCTGGGTGATTTTTCCAATTTTATCGATTAATTCAAATTTAATGTTTTGCTACGAGTTTATTTTTTAGAAATCGAGGAATCACGATTTCGAATAGAAATATTACCAAACGTTAGAATTAGACACTTTGATAATATGCTGGTGATAACAGTAAAGAGAAAAGAACGATCCATTGCGCGTTTGGGTTGCCAAAGATGCAACACGGGCAGTGGAATAGGAAAAAATGCAAGAAGATGGGAGTTTAACTTGAGCACCGTGTTTTTATAATGCCGTTTCATAAATGAGACGCTGCAAGAGACGCGAGTACAATAGTCAGACGGGTCCATGTTTACATAGAAAAAAACAATGGAATAGCATTGCAATTGAATTAAAAAAACCCTGTAAACAACTACTACTGTATGTCTAATATTTCATGTTTGCATCATGGTGACAGGTTGAAAGCTGCTGTTCATTGTTTTCACAGAACATTTGATGTTAACAGTCTACTGGTGTTATACCTTCAGAAGTCAGAAAGAGCTTTATTACCAAGTATGTTTACACACACACAGAATTTGACTTGGTGACAGGAGCTTCCAGTGCAGAAGAAAGTATGGACAGTGCAAACTAGTGCAGCAGACATTACACTGGAATTACACAGTAGAGATGGAATATAACAATTATATTAAGAAAAACAGAAAATTAAATAATGCACTAGAATATACAGAAGCAGAAATATAGAGAAATGTAACTGTTTAACTGAATGTACAGATATATTTACAAGTGTGCAGTTTATAAATGTGCAATTTTCAGATTCTATGTATAAAGTCAGTTATTTTGAATTTGAATTACATTGACTGTTGATAATTGTTTGATGCATTTTCATTGTAGTCTATTATTTCTGAACATATAACATGTATAAGACAAGTTTGTATGTAGTTGTAGTTCATGCATCTTTTCTGCAAAGATGTTTAACAAGTGATTAGTTTAACATTTACTTCATGTTGACAACATGTGTTGGAATATAATTTTCTTTAACTAGATGGTTAATAAAGAAAAATGTATTTGAATCATGTTGTAGTTACATTTTTCAGTTGACTAAATCGTAAAAAAAAAAAATCGTAAAAAATTGAGAATCGATCAAACGTTCTGAAAAAAAATCGAGATTTTATTTTTTTGCCAAATCGCCCGGCCCTACCTGTATGCTCTCGTGCATGCTATTGTTTCATGTCTGGCATGGCGAACTGCTCCATTTATGTTTCTATTGTTCTCACTCGACAAACCTTTCACACCTGACACGTATCTTTTATCATCATTCTTTTGTTTTTATTCAACCATTATTAGCCTTTATTCTGGCATTACATGTCTTACCAATCCACATCATTTTGATCCCAATATACATTTAGCCATCTATTATCAAAGGTCTTTCTAAAAATACAACAAAACATTTTCTTACAACCTTACGTGAATTGTTTTGACAAAATACATCATGAAGTAGGATTGCACCTGTTGTGCAGGTGCATTAGAGCTAACATTAGCACCAAGCTATATAAGACAATTTATGAGATTAATAACACATTTTTTATTGTTTGTAATAACCCCGATTGTGATGTCATGTTGATTTTGGTTATTGTTTGATTACTGTTATGCATAGGGCTGCCCTCGACTAAGGATTTTTCTGGTCGACTTGTAGTCATTCATTTTAAGCATTAGTCGACTAATCGCATGTTTTAATAAACCATTTAAATCATTATAATGAGCCTTTAATCACCTACATAGCCTAATAAGCACTCAAGCACACACATAAAACTTGCAACATCGCACCGCAGAAGCTATGATTATGAGTGTTTCAGGGAAAAACGGTAAGGAGGCTGCATTAACATTTTAATAATTCACTGATAAACAAGTGCTTTCTTTGTTTAGGTTTACGAAATGAAGTCGGCGACACTGTCTCGTCATCTCCACAGTAGTGGATGTGCC
>JAUZSZ010000088.1:279070-290900 GCA_034780575.1 Labeobarbus marequensis
TGACACTGAAGACTGGAGTAATGATGCTGAAAATTCAGCTTTGCATCACAGAAATAAATTATATTTTAAAATATATTAATATAGAAACGTGGTATTTTAAGTTGCAATATTATTTCACAATATTACCGTTTTTTTCTGTATTTTTGATCAAAGAAATGCAGTCTTGATGAGCAGAAGAGATTCTTAAAACAACCTTACTGATCCCAAACCTTTGAGCAGCACTGTATAGATAAACACACATCATTTTTTATAGAAATAATAGATTAGTCTCAGTTAATGCACTCGCAGTCCCAGTCTCTTTGTGTTTGGTTATCTGCAGGGGCTCAGGTGCTCTGGGACCCCTGCTAAGAGCTAGACTGTGCTGTTCCTGGATCAGGTTCAAGCTCAGCTTTTTACACTAGCAGACCCAAATGAATCATGTCCCTCTGCTTTAAAAACAGTGATCCATCCTCAGTCTGCACTTACAGTATTCTTGTTCATATGACCCTACAGTTTAATCTGAAAGATGCTCACGAACGTGTCCAGCTCTGGCTTCTGCTGCAGCAGGATTTTGATGTCAAATTGATTGGTCTGAAACAGAGCTTTCCTGACCGGATGAGGGCTTTCTCCCCCACTGAGAGACCTTAATGCTTGGAGGAAGTGGGGAGAGAGCATGAAGTATATGAGGGAGATGTATAATGCGTAAAGTGATGTTGGATTGATTTTAAACGAATCTTATAATTAAGTTAATGTGTGGTTCTGGGTGCGTTCACTTCTGCATAATGCACTGAGAACTCTGTGACCCAAAACAACCAAAAATGCATGCATGCTTTTAAAAGTGGAACAATGCATTTATATCAAAGAATAAAAACACAATTTCTATGCAAGTTCAGCCTTGTGTCGAGTTTTAATCGCACTCTTTCTGACTCCATGTGTGTTCACAATTCCATACTAAATTCACACACAAAGCACACATTTTCTTGAAGTGACGACATACAGAGCACCTAAAATACAACAAACAAACAAAACAACACACTTTTACACAAACACAAGAAACTTTTTTGTGCCCTTGGGAAACTATTCACACGGGATTTTTTTTGCATGCTTACACATTACAATTTCTAGTTTTACAACCTATTTTCTTTGTGCATCACATGCCATCTTACTATGAATAAAAGAAGAGCATAGATGCACATGAATTAACAGAAATCTACTTGCTCAAAATTGGGCTTTTCTTATGGTAGTACGTCTAATATCAAGGCCTAATGTCCAATTAAACACACCCTATATGGCAGCACAGAAATCATGACATGAAATGGGCTGATGGCATGAAACTGGCCAAGTTCAAGGGTTTATAAAAAAAAGTGTTTAAAATTAGGGCAGTATACCACATTTTAAGGCCTTGAGTCCATTTAATGCATACTTTGTGGAGGCCAAAAAGCCACACTGCGAAATGGGCTGATGCACAATAGATGGCTCAGTGTGCATTGTCCTATATGCTAAGTTTAATGGTTTCTCATGTGCACAAAAAAGTCTGTTTTGCAAAGGTCCTTGAGGCTACGTAATACAGTGCCAAGAATATTGTGAGAAAAAACCCAAATGCTTATAACCTGCATTTTGCATAATGAAAAAGTACACTTTGAATTCATTCAGTTGTATTTTGACTGACTTCTTGTACAATAAATTTGTTTACATTAAATTCTTACTTTTCTATTATAAAAAGAAGAACGTTTCTAAGATATTTTCCAGACTTGGAAAATATGTATACTTGAGGTACTAATGTGCACCTTTTAGGAGTAAATAAGGTACAAAGTTGCACCTTTGGAACAGGTACTGCCCAGTGACAACATCTTTTTTTCCTGAGAGAACATGAGAATGAGTTGTTTAATATTTTAAATGAACAAAAATGTCAGGGGGACTAATTTTTTTAGGTCAGAGTTGTTCAGCTGACAAAAAAGTTTGGGAGTCCTTGTTTTAGCCCACAGGATAAAGTTTTTTTTTACCATTAATATTGTTAAAATCTGTATAAAAATTACAATGATCTAAAGGAATCTTAAAGCCAAATGAAGCTTCTGTGCCTCTTTTGAAGTGTATATTTGGCACAAGTCTATTACATAAGCACAACCCCCTAAATACTCCCCCCCCCCCCCAAATCATTCCATCACCCCTGCAGCTGAACCTCAGATATTGCAGATTTAATGAATACACTATGATAATATCCATTAAATGCACAAGAGGGTAATCAAAAAGAAAACAAGCCAGTCAACCCTAATAAAAAAGGGTCACTTGATTATAGTCTAGACTAATTGGCAGAGGATTTAGGAGCACTGAGATGGAGCAGAGAGGGCTCTTATTCCATGAGGAAAGAGAGACCTGTGTCACGCCCACCTCTCCCACAGCAAAACAACACCCTATGAAAGGGGCTGATGTAACAGAGGGCGACAAAAGCAGCTTTTCAACTGTTAGGATGATACTAAAAGGGGATAATGGAGTCATTTATACATCCATTCATTGATAAAGTATTATTATAGGTTCTTTTGTGGGCCTGAACGCGGCTGCCTAGCAACAACATGATCCCCGCAACATCAGCACCAGCCTCTCTGGAACAACTCAAAGGTTTTGATCATGTGTTATAACGCAGAAAACCAAAACACCACAAACTGTAGAGTCGTGCCTTTTACTGTGGACAAGGAGCTCCAGAATGAGGCGTAAACAATTTAAAACATGTTTCCAGTCTACACGAGAGAAGCGTCATGATTTCGTACGATCATTAACGCGTAAATGACAACTAGGCTCCAGGGCCTCTGATTAAAACAATACAACACGCTTTAATAAAAGTTCATGCATGAACATGCATATTTAAACTAATTCATTAACACAATCTAACTGTATTTTGCCCAGTGCTACACGGAGGTTTTTGACCTCTGATCAGGGTAATGAATCATGCATTATATTCGTGCGCTCATCATGGCAATCCAGCATTACATAAGCAGTGCTGTCAGCATGCGCTGAGTCCTAAATTCCTTGCATTGACTAAAACATTGTAAAACTCAGCTTTTGACTAAAATAGTGATGTCAACATGAGATGAGGCAAGAGATGCTTACCTTACAACATCCTCTCCTCTTTGTCCTTTCCGCACACAGACGTCCTGTGGATCTGCAATGCAATGTGTCAAAATAGCCGTGCGCCTAGCAATAGATAATTAGGCTTGTTTTCCCAGAGTGAATGGTGTTGTTTTGGGTCTGTGTTTTCCTAGAACTCCGCATCCCCTCGGTTTTTTGACGTTTATGGCAGGCTGGACCAACCCAAGACCACGCCTGCCAGATTCATGACCTCCCCGCTGTCTACATCCAGATCCTGCGAGGGTTTTTAGACAGCCTTTAGTTTTCTCGACTGTTGCGAGAAAATACTGCTGCACGTGAATAAAACGAAAACAGCCGGGAGGTTTTTCCACCTCGAAGCAGCGAATGGCGTGAATTTGGCGGATCACAGATGCTTTATTCTGGATGCTGAATGATGCAGCTGCGGATTGAAGACGCGCCGCTGGCGCCACATGCTGGTGCTTTTCTGATATTACAAGAGCAATTGAGAGGAAAAGGTCACATGGTTTTTCTTTAAAGAGGATTTATTTTCCTATTTAAAAAGAACAAAAGTATGACTTGGGTATACAATTAAAAATCAAACAGATTTTGTGAAATCAAAGAATGAACACTATATAGTGGCCTATATAAAATTTACTGAAAAAAGGAAAGAAAAAAAAAAGTCACAAAATGCTTGTCAAATCAAAGGATTAAGAATTTCTGTATTTCAGTACATTTTAGACTTTGTAGAAAAGCCTTTACATGTCTTTCAGATTGCTGCACTGACCCATACGCCTTTTAAACTTCACGGTTTAAAAAAAAAGAAAAAAAGTACATAAGATTGAGTATGTTTTACAAGAAAATATTTGTGTTTGCATGTGCCCTTGTAATTGTTAAATTTACTAGAAATTTCCAGTGCTGGGTATTAACTGATTACATGTAATCTGGATTATGTAATCAGATTCCAAAAATGAGCACTAGTAATTAAAGTATATTATATTTTAAGATTACAATTTCTATTAATGGATTGCATATTCAAACAATGGCAGTAAGTTATTTAAAATGGAAATCTGGACAAAAACACTTCAAACCTGGAAGACTTTGCGCGTGTAATGGCATTGTTTTCATGTAATGCAGGGACACCCAAATATTTTTAAATCAGATGAGCCTCTTAAAAAAATATTACATGCTTAAAAAAAAAAAAGGAAGTTAATTTTTGAAATAATTTAATAGCACATTCATGTTTATATCTCTGACGTCAGTTAAGAGTCACACTGACGTGCAGGTAAACATGTAAAATACATACACCCTCAGTGTTCAAGGGTTTAAAATTTTTTTATTGTATTTTAAGATTTAATGAATTATTAGCTTATGAACTCAAACCCACTGCAGTTCTTACATTAAGCTCAGTTCGCAAACCATGGTGTATTGTAAAGTCATTTTGATAGAAAAAAAGGAATATTTTTTTTTCTCTATGCTCTTATATCAAGATGGTACATTTAATGCAAGTTTAAAACAAGTCCGAAAGGTAATCTGAAAAGTAGTAGAGTAGCCTAAATTACATTACTAGTACAGTTTAACTATCTGTAACAGACTACAATTTCTAAGTGAAATTTTTCTATACCCTTTTTTGGTACCGATATTGAAAATTCATATTCTGTGTAAAAAAAAAAAAAAAAAAAAAAAAAAAAAAGTTAAACACATTAAAATGACTAATCACAATTTATTCACATTTGCAAACCATAAATGTGATAAGACAACATAAACTTCATACATTCATATGTAAATGAGTGTGCCCTTAAATAAAACAAAAATAAATTAATAAAACCAAAACAAATACAACAAAAAGTCTCATGACAGCTCAGTATCAAATCAACCAATCCTCAATCTTGACATTTCACATTTTTAGTAATATTACTATTAGAGACAAATGGCACAAACATCAAAGTGAAGAGGCACACACAGAAAAGCACCTAAGACGAGAGTGCACTAGTTGTTAGCGCAGTCTGTTCGGATCCGACCTGAACGATGTACATCGGGACCACACACTGCACCGTCATGCTGTTGAGATCAATGTCATCATCCGCTCCGGTTTCCATGGTGACCAGCGGGGCCACCACACTCATGCCCTCAGAAAGAAAGGGGCTTGAAGTCGACTCCAGGGCCTGAAGACGAGACAGAGACCAGCGCTAGAGAGATCTCACAGAAAAACTTCCAAACAAAACCACTACCACTACTAAAAAGCTTGAGGTCAGGAGGAACAGTGTTGAGGGAAAGTTACTTTTAAAAGTAATGCATTACAATATTGCACTACTCAAAGTAATTGTTATAGTAATGCATTGTTACTTTTAAATCTGGGCAGGGGTTGCTTGTTTGTTTTGAATATTTAAAAAAATAAAAAAAAAAAAAAATAAAAAAAGAACAGCACAAATGTTTATCTAGAGTAATTTTTGCTTTGTATGGTTGAATTGGATCATTGAAGGTCAGCAGCAAAGACATTGCTTAAAATAGGATTAGATGTATATAAAGGATATTTGTGTTATTTAACATTTAATTATTGCAGGTTTGCATCATTCTGAGTTGAATTTCACCGTTTTTATTCATTGAGGAATACTGAATTGGTTTTGTTTTTTTTTGGTGCGAGAGATGAATTAACGTTCACATTTATTGTAGAACTACAGTAGCATCTTACTCCAGATTTCTCTCAACATGAGAACAGAAGTTCTGTCAATTAATAAATGGGAAAAAACTAACTGGTGTTACTTATTTGAAAAAGTAACTCAGATACTTCCAAATTAAAAAGTAATGCATTATTTGTAATGCGTTACCCCCAAACACTGAGGAATATGCCTTGAAAGAAATTAAAACCTAAAAAGCCTACTGTATAATATTTGATGCATTTCTAATGCAAAACTTGCCTTTTGATTGACAGTTGACTTTCAGCAAGTAAAAGGCCTTTTAGTGACTTTCTAAAAATGTCCTCATTCAGGTTGTGGTACGCCAGTCTTTTCACTGAAATATTTACTGTAAAAATTTGTTATAGTATTTATATACTTCCTACTAGACTAAGCTTGGGTTTACAGGCTTATCATACAGATTTCTTCAGACAAATGTTGAAATGAGTATCAAATATAATATCAGGCTTTGCCCGAAGACAAGAACGGGTATTGTTTTAGTTTTATAACCTTTCATCAAAGTGGTCTTGATCCACTTCAAATACTGACTACTGTATTTTGCATAACTATATAAAACTAAGCATTTAAGTATCATTTTACAAAGACATTATTGGGAGATTTAGAGTGACAACTGAAATTTAGGTCTCGGTTTATATTAGGTGGCCTTAACTACATGTACTTAGATCAAAAAATAAGTACAGTGTACTTAGTGGTCATAGTTTCCTTGCACTGTAAATGTATTATGTCTTGTATGTTTAATGTATTTTTTTTTATATTTTGTATTTTATTGCGGCCTTCTTGGCCAGGGCTCCTTCGCAAAAGAGACTTGTTCTCAAAGGATTTCCCTGCTTAAATAAAAATAAATAAAAAAATATTATATTGCAAAACACTCTGCTATTGAGGGATATGGGTAAGTTTAAGGGATGGGTCAACAGTGCAATTATAATTACAGATGTAATTACATGCAGATCTTTTAAAGATACAAGTACAATGTAAAAACATGCACGTAAATAATAAATGCACTGTACCTAATGATTAATTTAAGTGCAAGCACATAGTAGTTAAGGACACTTAATATAAAGTGGGACTGAAATTTACATGCATTGTATGATTGACCACTGATTTACAAGCTACCAGAATTGCATCTTATTTAAAAATGTAAAAATCAGCAGCTGCACCTAATGCCATATTTCTACTCAGTCTGAACCTCTGTGCAAGATGAAGCAGATTTTTCTCCTCTGCAATCAAACAAATTATAAAAAAATAAAAAAAAAAAAAAAAAATTCAAATGTCACAATTTTACTGTGCATCTTTCAAAAATATATATCTTACCAGCCCAAAACTTTTGAACAATAGTGTTATTCCTATTGTATATTGTGGCATCAGAATGCAAGCATTCACTACTGCATCTTAAAGCACATTTTTGAGACTTCTTGGAAGGAACAATTACAGAGAACTCACATCCTCCAAGCTCCAGAGATCAGAACAGTCAGTCTCCAAGCTGGAGCAGTTGATTCCAGTCTCCAGAAAAACATTTGCATCCCCATTACTCTGCCAAAAACGCAAACCCACCGACACACAATGCATCATAGGAATGTTCCTGTGAATCCTTACAGTATAAAAGAGAATGAAGCGTAACTCAGGAGGGAATGAGTGACTCACGGTGGCAGAGGAGTGATTGAGCACTGCTGACAGGAGCCGGATGTATTCAGTCGCAGCTTTCAGCATGTCCACTTTACTAGGCTTTCTGTCTCGTGGCATCACTGGCACAATACGCCGAAGATATGAGAACATGCTGTTCAGGCTCCTCACCTGAGAAGAGCACAGCACACTACTACTGCCAAATAAATAACCTGAAAGTGCAGTGGAGGAACAAACTGGTCTACTCTGTGAAAATTACATCATTTACTCAGTCTCAGGAAAAGTTCTTTAAAAATAAATTTTTCATTCAACCAACATTTGAAGTGGAGCAAAACATTTTAAAAGTTGTCCTAAAACAGGTATTTTGGTTTTAGGACAACGTTGATGAAAGGTTTTGATCCACTTTGAATGAACATACATATACATATATATAAAAATGCAGTGACTGAAAATCTGTGAAAATTATACATAATTACATTTTATATTAATTAAATGTGTTGACAGACTTTTTAGGACCATCTTGAACATCCTTATATCATTAAATTTTATTTTCATTCAGCAAAGTGTTAAATTTTTTATTTTTGTTTAAAACTGATAAAGCATCTTTAAATAAAAAAAGAAAACACTGAAATGCATCACAGTGAACAACCATCAAGGACTAATTCAAATAAATGGTGACAGTGCATCAGAAAGTCAGTTAGTGTCTCTAATTATACACTTTAAATTGCAAATTGTATATTTGGATTCCCAAGACCTTCCATTCAAAAAGAGCATAGGCTTTACAATGGAAACAACTGTCCATTCCAAGGTCATTAGTCAGTATAAAAATCTGCTATTTGAACATTTAATCCAGTCAAAGCTATAATTATTATACTAGATATGCTTTTACTGAAGAAAAAACTAGCACGGTGAAGGCAGCAGAACAATGTTCCAGCTAATGCAGGAAGGCCATGAGACTTTGAATATAAGTTAGAGATTCACATTAAAACCTTATATAAACCAGTAACACATCTAATGCTGAGGTTAACAAAAGGATTGAACGAAGTCTGCATGTTAAGCAAATGAAGCTCAATAGGAGCTGTAGGTATTGCAGAAGAGATGAAAACTAGAGCTTTCACCATACCTTCATCCATGTTTTTTACAGCTCCTTAGACTATTTTCTTGTTACCTAGAAAAACCCAGACTTTCAGTCTTAAAGATGACAACCCATCACAAAGGATGAATTATTATTATTATTATTATTATTATTATTATTATTATTATTATTATTATTATTAATAAATAGAAACAGCAATATGTGTGAAAAAAAAAAGCCACAAAATTTCCAAAAATTCCAAGTGTCATTTCCCTCAAGTTGTAAGAAAGTTAGTGCACTTGGAGACAGCGTCAGTGAAGCATACTCAAGATAAAATGAGACATGAGGAAAAAACCTAAAACGTAACTTTTGGTCAGTATTTTTCAATCTTCTCTTCAAGGTGCATTGGCAAAATAAGTATTTTTAACATTACTTTTTGCAAGACAAAATCCATTTGCATTACAGAATACCTTCAGCATGTAAAACAGCATCATAACTGACCTGCAGAACCTACAGAAAAATGACCAAATCCAGCGCTTCACTCGCCAAAAGAGGGCAGCAATGCACAAGCGTGTGGACCAAATGATGCTTGCAAACACTCACCCGCAATCTCTCCTTTGCGTTTGCAAGCTGTCGTCTCTTCACAGCGTTATCTCGGTCTTCAGTGTCGATATACTGGCCGTCATCCAAACGGACAAATTTACCGATATTCACATGAACGGGAAGCGAAGGCTCAGCGCTCTCACGCAGTAAAATATCGCCCATAAGCTCGCGCTCAGGGACCTTCATGAGACCCACCACAGCCCTCAACCTCCTGCCGCTCATTTCACCTGACATTCATGCATAGACATATATTTCCAAAATGCTAAATCAGACTATCGCTCAGCGTAGTACATCATTCAGTACAACATAGATATGCGTGTAGAGATAAAGCGTTTAAATTGAGCATATTGGTCTATACATTGGCCAAGTAACTGATGAAAAAATCTATTACAAACTCATACCACCTGTGCGCAAACTCCACCCTCTGCACCTGTGATGATTCAGTGCAATATCAGGAGTGACCGCTAGATGGCGCGAGATGCAATATCTCTGTCGCTCCGCAAAAGATTTTCAGTTCTCACTGACTGAACAACAACAGAAACATCTGAAAGCTGTTGTGTGTCAGCTCATAATTTTGCAGCATTCAAAATACAAACATGAATGCAGCAGATTGCATTTGCATAAACGTTGTATCTTCATGCGTGCATTATTTCTGTTTGCCTTCTTTCCCCTTCATTTGGTAGTAAAAGACATACTTCAAAATCTATCTGAGTGTCACTGCTCATGAACCTATATATTCACTGATGAGAATTACACATGCACACAAATAAGCTCATTATCCTTCAGGAAACTTTGCACTGCTTT
Organism: Labeobarbus marequensis; assembly: GCA_034780575.1. Lineage (NCBI taxonomy): Eukaryota > Metazoa > Chordata > Actinopteri > Cypriniformes > Cyprinidae > Labeobarbus > Labeobarbus marequensis. The sequence goes on from JAUZSZ010000088.1 coordinate 288,929, forward strand.
AAAAAAAATTCGGTAAAACTTTCTATGAAGCCCATGTTTGTAATACATAAGGGTATTCTTTAAGCAAGATAATGAATGCATAATGCATTATAAAAAAAACCTTATAGTATGTTGCATCATCTCGTGAATATTCATAACAATTAAAACACATTATAATACTCACGTTTTGTGGTTATAACTTTTAAGAGTATAATTATAACACACAATGCATGTTAAATCTACTTCATTTGAAATGGACTATATCATATCTTGACATTGTTTATTCAAGATCTGCACAATATCTCAATATCAAAAATGAAAATATGCAATGTTTATATATAACATTTTTATGACTGTAAGCAACTCCATGTCAACTAACTCTCACTAGAGTATTAGTAGGCTTAGGTTAAGGTTAGGGTAGGTAGAATATACTTGCAGAGTTACTTCTAGTCAGCAGGTCTGTCGGGGGAAAAAGTTTTAACATATATTTAGCAGAAATACTACTTATACTCTAATGACTGCTAGTTGACATGTAGTTGCAGAGCTGTAACCATCAAAATATTCAAACTGATATTACAATGAGTTCAAAGCAAATGAGTCATATTACACATTCATCTGATCTGATATCTGTTTGTTTGAGAGAAAAGTCACATGGCAAGATATGGGACTTACATTACATTATATCTATGAGACATATAATCCAGTGCATGCACAGTGTTCACTGTGTGTTATAAATCAAGCTATAACCACAAATAAGTAAATATTAAAATACATTAAGACTTATGAATATTCATGAGCTGATACAGCATATAATACGTTTTTTTCTCTAATGCATTATGCACTCATAATACATTAATGATGTATTATAAATACAGGCTTCATAGAAATTATTACCATTTTCAAGGGTTTACAGTTACAATGTAGTTTAGGATTGAAAAGATTTATTTTGCTCACCAAGGCTGCATTTATTTGATAAAAAATACAGTCAAAACCGCAACACTGTGAAATATTAATACCATTTAAATGTTTTTCAGCAGTATTCGGTATCACATGATCCTTCAGAAATCATTTTAATATGTTGAGAACAGTTGTGATGCTTCATGTTTGTGATACTCCTTTTCTTCAGGATTCTCTGATGAATAGAAAAGTAAAAATAACAGCTGGATTCGCATATTACACATTTATTTACGGTCGCATTTTTGATCCATTGAATGTTTGCTTGCTGAATGCAAGTATGCACTTCTAAAAAATCTCACTGACCACAAAATTTTGAATGCAAGTTGGACCATGATGGAAATGACATTTTTAACATGTTTATTCAAACACATCTGACTTCTCTTGTCAAGCCTATATGCTTACATTTTACAGTGTGAATAAATGCATGAATATTTTCATGCTTCTTGTCTAATTTGATAAACTGACGCAAAATAAAACTATAAAGTTCACAGTGACCTTCAGCTTGACTTTTCTCTGTTCTCAACACATCAACACTCTATGAACAGCCTTGGAGTGTCCTGCACAGATGTGGAGTTTGTTTCCAGGGATAAAATGCAATACTTGTATGTTAAGGTCATTCCTACTGTAAGAGCATCACCTTTGCTTTTCTTTGAAGCAGCCTCTGAAAAGGTGAAGTATTTAGGTGCAAGAGCCTCAAAGAACATTAAAAGTCACAGTGGAGCAGACCTGATCCAACCTTAAAAATTCATGAGTTATTGTCCATGGAGCCCTGCTAGAATAAGCAGACCGGCTCGCAGACACAGAATACTGAACAGGAAAGCTGTGAGTCATTCAGAAATCCACACAACTCAATATAAATGACCAAACACACACCTGCAGAAACCCAAATACAGCATGGAAAATTGCTCAAAACCAAATGAGAAAAGCTTTATGAATATTTCAACATCTGGGTATAAACGTATGTTTGAAAGATGCTATAACCCAAGCCTTTAAGATGCAGATGTTTGTGCATCACTGATGATTATATAGGACTAAT
>JAUZSZ010000088.1:397444-407480 GCA_034780575.1 Labeobarbus marequensis
AGTAAAAAAAAAAAAAAAGTTCGACTTTTTTTATTTATTTATTTTTTTTAAACCTTATTTATGCCTAAAGGGTGCTTTTTTTGTGGAGAGTGTAATTTAAATCAAATTATCAAAGTTATCAAATTATAAAGTATAATGCAGATGATATCAGTGGCACAGTTTGGCTTTATACAGTAGAATCTCTGTACTATACAATATTCCTTTGTTAGTGCTGTCAAACAATTAATCACGATTAATCATATCCAAAATAAAGTTTTTGTTTACACAATATATATGTACTGTGTATATATATATTTATATATATATGTATATATAAATACACACACATGCATGTATATATTTAAGAAAAATATCTTGTATTTACATATTAAATATATTTTTATATCATATAAATTATATGAATAAAATTCAAATACATGATATAAATATTTTCAAAAATGCATGTGTTTATTTATATATACATAAGTACACACACATATAACTTCTTTTGGATGCGATTAATCGCAGTTAATCATTTGACAGCACTACTTTATATACAACTTCAGCCTCTTTTAACGTCACTTGTTTGCACTTTGCAGGAAACAAAATAGGGAATTTTGGTTCCAAAATGTTATTCTTGTAGAAAAAGTAGTTCATTCAGACTCTGAGAAAGAAATGACGTTCCAGTGTTTTCGCAGAGGACTTGATCTAATCGTCAGCTGATGGAGCGTTAATTGCCCACAATTAACGGCATGAATTATCCATCTATTGGTCCCAGGCTTGGTTTTTACCCACCCTGACAGGACTTATTTTCTCTGCTTCCTCCATCTGAAACACTTTTTGGTTCATGAGCCCTTTTATCCCAGATCCAACGCTGGATCCCATTTCGTTTGAGCAGGTCGAGTTATTACAAAGTCGGCTGCTTCTCCTGGGCTCCAACTCTAGACAAGTCCTAGAGTCCTTAACGTTTCCGTCGGTGTAAACCCTGTTCCTTCCGCCGAAATTCAAAGGGTTGGAGTTTACCGCAGGATCTCTTGCATCTCCTCTGGCTTTCCGTCGCGGTTTGCTTCTCATCTCATCGCAGCAGCACGAATGCGTTCTGCACACTGCCTGAAAACCCCTCTTAAAGTTCTCATTGTAGTAGCCATAGATAATAGGGTTAACACTTGAGTTGGAAAACGCCAACCAGTGAGCGAATGGGAACACATAGCCACTCAGAAGATCCAGCTCGTCTTCATTCAGACCTCCATAATCCGTGAGGAGCATCAAGGTCCAGAGAGGCAGCCAAGAGAGTGTGAATAAGAGCGCCACTATGCTCAGCATTTTAATCACTTTGATCTTCTTTTGGGAAATGAGCGGCCTGCCTTCTTGGGCTCCTGGAGCTGGAGGTGAAGCATGAGACTGTTCGCTTTCATGCTGATCATTCCCAGAAATCACAGAGGTTGTGTATAGCTTGATCCCAATGCGTCCGTACATGAGTGTGATCAGAGTGAGGGGAATGAGATAAATGTGTGCAAACAGAACAGTAGTGTAGATGTTTCTCATCTCTGGGCTGGCCCAGTTCTCAAAGCATGAGAAAAGCGGGTATGTGTGGTTGTAGTCTTCATCGTGGATCATGTAGTGATGCTCCACTCTTTTCACGGTTAACGTCACAGCCGACGGACACATAATCACCACTGCAAGCAGCCAGATCATCATTATGGTCACTTTTGCGACCAGCAGGGTCAGTTTGGGCTGGAAGGGGTACACGATGCAACGGAACCTGGAGGAGATTGGAAGCATATAGGTAGCAAAATTAATTTTGAAATGTAATATGCAAAACGGCAATGCATTTCTGTATTTAAATGTACATTTTCCCATGCATATGTGCAACATTTCGTGAAATGTTGAAAATTCAATTATATAATTTACACTTACCATTTGCTAAACTGGTTTTAATATGTAAATTAAAAACATTTTGGTAACACTTTACAATAAGGTGTAATTTGTTAACATTAGTTAATGTATGAACAAACAATGAACAATGCATTTATTACACTATTTATTAACCTTTGTTAATGTTAGTTAATTAATGTACAGTAGTTGTTTATTCATGTTAGTTCACAGTGCATTAACTAATGTTAACAAACACAACTTGTGATGTTAATAATGCATTAGTAAATGCTAAAATTAACATTAAGATTAATAAATGCTGTAGAAGTATTGTTCATTCTTAGTTCATGTTTACTAATTTTGTTAACTAATGCTAACTAATTAACCTTATTGTAAAGTGTTACCCATATTTTAATGCTTTAAAAGTTGTGAAATGTGACCCTGGAGCACAAAAGCAGTCTTAAGTAGCACAGGTATATTTGTAGAAATAGCCAAAAATACATTGTATGGGTCAAAATTATCCATTTTTATAATATGCCAAAAATCATTAGGATATTAAGTAAAGATCATGTCCCATGAAGATATTTTTAAAATTTCCTACCGTAAATATATCAAAACTTAATTGTTGATTAGTAATATCTGAATAACTTTAAAGGTGGTTTTCTCAATATTTTCAAATATTTCCTCAAGATTTTCGAAAAGTCTCAGCCAAATATTGCCCTATCCTAACAAACCATACATCAATGGAAAGCTTATTTATTCATCTTTCATATGATGTAGAAATCTCAATTTTAAAAAATTTACCCTTATGACTGTTTTTGTGGTTCTGGGTCACAAATTAAAATGAAAAAGTATTACCTAAATTGATTAGATATGTTTAAAAATGGTCATTTAAATGCTGTTTTTCATAAATGCATTTAGACTTATGGGTAGGACACTTGGGATTGCATTTTCATCGTGATACCGCCTGATAATTGTAGCAAAATGCAGTGAGAATTTCAGAATGCATTCTGAGCCAAAGGTGCATCAAAAGGGTAGCAAAATGGTGATTTTAATGTCTTTTATTTTTCTTCAATGCATCAACACTAATTTTCATTTTGCACTAAATGTTGCAAATATGTATAGGAAAATGTCAATTTAGATACAGAAATACATTGCCATTTTACATATTGCATTACATTTCAAAATTAATTTTGCCACCCATATGCTTACATAGGAACAGAGCTCTTCACAGCTGAAATAAATCCATCAGGCATAAACTCTATACCAGTGCGAGTTAATCCTTTTTACTCTTTCGCACATTATAAATGTTTTTGTCTCACTCCCCCCAATCACTTCCCCCAAAAACATCTATCATCTATGCATCTTTATGTAAACCTATATTCTGAACAGACCAGAGTAGTTTAAAAAAGACTCACAATTTGGCATTATGCACATTCAGAATTGTCCTTTTTGAAGCACTAAACCACTTACTGGCTGAATCTCACAAAGTCCAGGTCACATTTCAGCCCAAAATCAAATAAAGAAGAAGAAGAAGAAAAAAATATATACTTTGAATAAAGAAAAGTAAGGCTTTTTAGAACCATTAAGATTCTCTCTGTTTTGTTAAATTGTTACCATTGATATTAACCACATTTCCCCCCAAATTACCTTAATGCATCATTATTTATTTATTTTAAATTCTCAGTCATTTCAATAGTGATTCTCATTAGATTCTTAAACCGTTTAATCCCAATTTTTTTCCAGACATGAAAAATATACAGATGATGTGTCAATTATTATTTTTTTTTTTTTTTTTTTTGGAAAATTGTGTGAAAAATTGTTTTATATTGTGACCGCCGGTGGAATAAAGTGTATACTGAATTAACATATGTCTGCAGTCATCAAAATTTGTATATATCTCAGCCCAGCGGTTTTAAACTGTTTGATTGTTTTTCATCATATTCTAGGGTTAATAGTATGCATAAAAACACTGAGATAAAATACCAAAAAATACAACCATCAAAGTATTTCAAAATTGTTACTTTATTTTAACATATATCATAAAATTGTTATGTTAGTGCTACCAGTATCAATATTGTAACTTATTTGTGACATCTGAACTTTTAATTTAGTGCAATATTTTGTCATTGCAACATTTTAGCGCAGCCTTCAGTAACAACTGCAATTTATATATTAATATTCAAAATGGATTAAAATGATATATTGTTTATATATTAATATATGGATATGGATTTATATATTAAGACAAAAAACCATTATTTATTATTTCACAATATTACAGGGGGTTTTTTGTTTTGTTTTGTTTCTTTACTGTATTTTTAATCAAACAAATGCAGCCTTGGTGAATATGTCTTATAATTTTATTATTATATTCAAAATAGTATATATTTTCTATATAAAATATAGAAAATGAAATGTACCTGTCATGAAAATAATCTCACAATACAAAAAATGTAGAACAAGTCTATCTTTCTTATTTCAATTCTTTGAATTTGATTTTGAAATGTTCTTGACCAGTTTTGTGAGATTCAGCACCACTGACCTGTCCACTGCGATGGCCACCAGTGTGAAGACCGAGGCAGAGACAGACATGCCCTGCACCAGACCACTCATCTTACAGACTGTGTTTGTGAATGGCCAACCTTGGAGGAAAAGAAAAAAGATTAAATGATTGACAAGGAAAAATTGTGCTACACAAAACCCCCTCAAAACACACGCACACACATCTTTTAGGTGAGAGATTGCTGAACGCAGAGAGGCTGAAAGATTCTTCTCGTTTCATCAGCAGGATGTCTGAGCCGAACGCTGCAACTGTAATATATAGATTATATTACAAAAACAAAAGGTTCAGCTGCCCCCCTTTTTGCTATCTGCTAACAATAAAGATCTGCATTGCTAATGACTCACTTAAAATGGTAATGACTCAAATCATTCAGCATATTTATACTCTGTGAAATGATCTTTAATAATACCGTGGAGTGAAAGAAATAATATTGCAATGCTATTGGCTATGGACATAATCAAGTTGCATTGACATTTTTTGTTAGCGCAGCAGTTATTTTAGCAGTTATTAGCAGTAATGCTTTTATCCAAGAATTCAAGGTACTTGTTTTCTCAGTTTCTCATGCATTCACTGTGAACTGTACAATCACTGACACAAATTCCTAAACTGGCCAGATGGAGCAGGAACACAGACACTTTAGCACTATTCAGATATTTTTAATCAGGAATTTATGGAGCTGCAATCCACTAAACTCATTATGAGAATTACACAAGACACATGACCATTGTTCAACGTCACATCAATGTTATAGTCTGGGCTCTGTAAGTCTATTTTTTCATGTTTTTGAAAGATTGCTTACCAAGTCTGCATTTATTTGATGAAAAATACAGCAAAACAGCAATATTGTGAGATATTATTACAGTTCAAAAAAACTGTTTACTATTTCAATGTATTTCAAATTGTAATTTACTCATGTGATCAAAGCTGTATTTTTAGCATCATTACTGCAGTCTTCAGTGTCACATGATCCTTCAGAAATCATTCTAATATGCCGATTTACTGCTAAAAAAGATTTCTAATTATTATCAGTGTTGAAAACAGTTGTGCTGTGGAAACATACATTTTTATATATTTAGGATATTTCATTTTAAAAATGTTTTGAGAGAATGACTCTTATGGGCCATTTTTATTGCAATGCACACAGATTATCAGTTTGAATGAGTCTGAAGAGTCATTCACTCAATGAACTAAATCCAAATAAACATATGATTCACTTACTAAGATAAAGTCGTTACTTTCAGTCATATCATACACTGAAAATGAAACATACTTAATGTGTTCTTGAGGTCTGTGAAAGTTAAACCAGCTTCTTTTTTGTTTGTTTGTTTGTTTTTTTTTTGGTTGCACTTTATTTCACAGTATGTGCACTTACATGTACAGAGTACTTACCTAAGAAAATACTGATAATATAAGGTAACTACAAGGGTTTAGGTTAGGTTTATGGGTAGGTTCAGTGTTAGTACCTAGTTAATACCCAGTTATTGTCATTACTATAATAAGTACAGTATGTACAGTCAGACAAGGACTGTAAAATAAAGTGCTAACATTTTTTCTATTCAGTAATTCTTTGATGAATAGATAGTCCAAAATAACAGTATTTACTTAAAATGGAACAATGTAAAAGTATTGTCACTTTTTAACAAATCCTTCCTTCCTTGTCTTTTTATTGACAGATTCTGTGTGGGCCTATTCCAGCACTACAATGTGCAGATTTTGGACAGCCAGGACAGGGTGGTTTGAAAGAGAAATAGCGAGCTTATCACAATGGACACTTTGGTGAGTCACAATCAAAGATGCAGCTCTTAGTTCTCTGGATGAGCACACAGGCATAGCTTTAACAGAGGGCTGATGAAGGAAACGTAAAGGACAATGTGCAGTCATTATCACAAAAATGAACCCAGACAGTGATTGGGATTTTGTATTATCCTGAACCATTTTGTGGTAATGACTGTCTGACTGTGCATTATCCTGCTTATTGTATGGCTACTTAATGAATATGCAACTAAATGGACATGAAATATCCATCTGAGTTTAATTCTCTTTACATATATGACATTATCTGATTTAGACAGACCACAGAGAGGCAGGAGTTCTTTGATTGATGGCCAGTTATGCAGTTCTGGTCTGCTGAATGGACCGATCAGAAGCACTCAAAAAGACACATTTGGATATTATAAACAATGTAACAGCATGAGGGAGAATGTAATCTTCTAAACAAATAGCTCTTTCAGAGAAAAACAGGTTCATGGAGACATCAATACTAAATATGTTTGGCAAGCTAAACTGTAGTTTAACAAGAACATTTTGTGTAAACTAAATGGATTGTTATCAAATAAGAGACAGACTAACTTTGCTCCACACTAAGCAAATCTATGTTCTTTCAGTCCTAAGTGCTCTGGCAGAGATTCAAAGGGCAATGTCTACTGTAATGGTTCCAACGCAAACACCAGCATGCAACAGAAATGTTGAATTCACCACTGCTGTTATGATATTTATATGCTTCTAATGACAGTGCAAGTACTTTATAGAGAGAGAAAAAACACTGGTGGAGCGTGGGGGCAAATAGACCAGCATACAGTAGCTGGCCATCAGTGCATTTTGTGTTTTGAAAGTTGGTGTGGCGATGTCTCTACCAGGCTTTCCTAATCAGCTTGTTGAACTGCATCTCCAGCTAAAGGTCATTTATACGGTATCATTTGCAAGATGGTATTCTGGTAATTAGCTTTTCCCTCTTTATTTACAGTTGGCAAGCATGAAAATCCTTCCAGTCAGCTAACAGCAAACACAGAACAAGTTTAAAAAAAGACTTGATATTTTCCTGCTGCATTTCATTGACTAATCAGAGGTGATTTTATTCACAATCAATTCAACTGCATTTTTGTTTTGTGTGGTCACTGAGGCACTGGAAATATACTACCTGCTGGTTTGCATCAGTTCTATAAATCAAAACAAACTAACAAAAAAAGATATGTTTTATTTATAGTTAATTCAATTCAATTCAATTCAAGTTTATTTGTATAGCGCTTTTTACGATACAAATCGTTGCAAAGCAGCTCTACTATTAGCAAGATGTTTTTATTTTATTTGAATTATTAAAAATAAAACTAAATTATTTTTAGTTTTACTAATATTTACTATAATCGCCTCAAAACAATTACATCGTTAAAATGTGCTAATGCAATGCATTTCTTTAAAAAAAAATCACATTTTAACTCAATCCACTTGAGTAAGTAAACTTAATCCATGTTTGCATATCTTCCAAGCCAGTGTATTTTATTATAGTATTCATTACAATTTTAATTCATTCATTTTAATACTTTCACTTTTTATATTAATTTTAGCTGAAGTTTTAATCATTTTATTTAGCAGTCTTGTATGGAAGAAAAATAATGACAAATGTCTTTGAAACAAATGTCTCTGAAAAAGTAACGCATTGCATTAACAGTTCTTGCATTTTAATGCCTTGTATTTCCAGGGTTTTCACTTTTGAATGTTGAATGCAGTGTTTAGAACTGGTTTAAATATACAACAATTTCAGCACCTAAAAATGCCAGCCCTGAAAATACAAGGCATTAAAATGCAAGAACTGCAAATGCAATGCATTACTTTTTCAGCAGGTGCAATTCAACATGCTTTTTTGTTTCAGAGACATTTGTCATTGTTGTTTTTCCATTTCCTCATTGTGTGACAAAGTTAATCCTGTTGCTCAGAATGAGCAAGGATATGCACCAACTGTAAAAATGTGCTCAGAAAGAACGTTTGCTGTTCTGACTCGAATCCAGTATTTGATTAGAGCCTTTTGTTCTATAGAGCCAAAGTCCAATAGCAAGAGCAAACATAAGAATTGCACCAGTGAATGTCAGAATAGGTCAATACTGCATGAGTATTAGCACTAGAACTAAGGGATAGATGTTCAAGCCTCTGCAATGCAGTGGATAAGAGCAAACCGGCGCAGTAATAAGAGAGACCTTCTCTGTGGAGACATGCTCAAAAGGTGTTCTTTTAACCATGAGTGCTGGAGAAGGTTAATAGATAAGGAAGTTGTCAAGGCAAAAGACAGGATTAGAATCTTTTTTTCCTCTCTCGCTCTCATTCATTTTCTTTTTTTCTGTGTGTGTTACCTGTAATGAGGTTGTCCACCAGAGTTGTCGGGATACAGAAAACCCCCACCAGAAGGTCGCTCACAGCCAGATTGAGGATGAAGAGGTTGGTGACCGTTCTCATTCGCTGGTTCTCCAGCACAATTAGACAAACCAAGCCATTTCCCACCATGCACAGCAAGAAGATGAAGAGGTATGCTACGGTCAGGGCTGCAGCCACAGGTAGAGAGTGCTGGTAGTAAGGGTAGTAGGTGATACTGGTGTGATTGGTGACATTACTGTTGTTCGCGTAATCATTCTGGAGGCTGCTGTTCAAATAGAGTTCGGAAAGCTCCTGTGACATCTCCATTTCTGCTGTCCTGTGCACCTGATGGTGAACACAAATCACACACACACCACAGTAGAGACAATTCAAATCAATTTGATCAAAGAAGACTTTAAAGTGTAAAATGCATTCATGCAAAGAATTTGGGCACCAGAGTGTGTCAGGCTAATGGGAATGTGCAGTCAATTTCTACGGGATGCTTCTGATGCATGCCTAAGGGTCTGTTCATTGCTCAGGTTTTCTGTGATTTTATGCATTGTGAGTTTAAAATAATTCCTGTTATAGTGAAACTGTACGTGCTGTACAGAGAAAGATTGTTTTTGAAAAATATAATGGACAAGTGAACAACTACATTTTCATTTCCAGAAGAAATCGGCAGAGCTTGCAAGGCAGAAAAAAAAAGTTTTTTTTTTTTTAATCCAATAAAATAAAATATTTTCATTAAAACACTGCATTTAATAATCTTTAAAAAAATATAAACATACAATTAATAATGTAATTATATCCATCCGTTTATTCTCCAAACTGCTTGTTTTCTATAAGAGGAATATACTGTAAATATACTATACATTTTTATAAACGTTTATTCTGCATAAATCTCACATATTTTGGAGTGGTTTATGTTTAAAAATTGCCAATAGTGAGAGAAAAAAGACAATTTGCAGTGTAGATATGTTTAGGTTTAAAGAGGTTATTTAACATGGAAGTTTATGTCTTTGATTTGGAAACAAGAAAAACTAAATGACTAAATTGAAGTTCATATACAAATGTAGAACATTGCAGAAAGTTTTGCTGTTTTATTTATATCCAATAAGAGGAAATATTTGTATTAAAATATTAATAATCTCTTACACTATAAATACACATTTAATTTTATAATTAATTATATCTATTCATTTTCAAGCAAGAAAGGCAAGATTAATTTAAATTCTTATATGAATGAAGATGCTTTTTTAAAATTTATATCTAATAAGATAAAATATTTCATTCAAAAATATTTCTGCTAATCTATATATGTGGCCCTGGAGCACAAAAGCAGTCTTAAGTCGCTGGTATATATTTGTAGCAATAGCCAACAATACATTGTATGGGTCAAAATTATCCATTTTTCTTTTACGCCAAAAATCATTAGGATATTAAGATCATGTTCCATGAAGATATTTAGTAAATTTCCTACCGTAAATATATCAAAAC
>JAUZSZ010000088.1:436396-447547 GCA_034780575.1 Labeobarbus marequensis
TTCACAAATTAGTTGTATTCTGAAGCAAAGTATTAAAAATGAATGAATGAATGAATGAATGAATGAATGAATGAATGATAAATTTGAAAAAGAACACTGACCAAAGATTAGAGAACACTTACAGATACCTCCAAGTTATTGGTGTTAATCTGGCGCCTGGTGCGATTTTCCTTAAGTATATAACAAACCCTATTTAACTGGCAGCATTCCTCCAATTTTCACTAAGATTGCAAGACGGCAGGCTGCCCTAAAGTGACTGAAACCCTGCGACAGGAGGTTATCCAGATGAAGGCCAAAGGGATGACCCTTTCAGCCATTGCAAGAGAAGTTGGTCAGTCCAAATCTGTAATTTTTTTTTTTTTTTTTTAATATTGCAGGTTTATAATGAAACTAACTCATTCAAGACAAATTCATGAGAAGACAGGATAATGCAGAGACTCTCAGTGGGGAATTGGTTCAACACTGCAGCTGGAATTGCTTGCCAGTTCAGTGCTGAACATGGTAAGGATCTGTCTCGGCATGTTTAAGAGAAGTTGGACTCAGTGACCAAGCCTCTCATCAGCAGAAAGTATCGAAAGACTAGGCTCACCTTTGCTGAGGAACATGTTGTGCAGAGAGAGGAGAACTGGTCCAAAGTTCACTAGTGATGAGAGCAAGTTTAATTTATTTAGGTCTGATGGGAAACATTTTGTTCTGTGTCAAACTGAGGAAAGACCGAACCCAAAGAGTGTAAAGAAGTCAGTGAAAGGTGGATGAGGAAGTGCCATGGTTTGGGGGATGTTTTGTGCAGCAGGACTTGGGCCTCTTATACAGCTACAGTACATGGCAGGGTGAATGCAAATGTTTATCAGAACCTCTTCCAGCAACATGTGGTTCCTTCCATGCATGTATCTCCCAAGACAATGCTCCTGTCACACTGCAAAACAGGTAAAGCAGTTCCTTGAACCTAAGAACACTGAAATAATGAAATGGCCGGCCCAGAGTCCTAAACTGAACCCAATTGAAAATCTCTGGAAAATCCTTGACGATGAAGTTATGGCTAAGAAACCCACTACAGTTACCAAACTATGGAAGAGACTGGAAGAAGAGTGGACCAAGATCACACCAGAGCAGTCTGAGAAACTAGTGATGTTCTGTGGCCACAGATGTGCCATTCGAAGCAGGGGCTTCTACACTTCCTTCTAATTTCTGACAGTTTAGTTTACTAATTTCTCTACTGTAGAAACTTCCAGGCAGGTGTGCTGAGGAAAGTGGAAGATAAACTCTGCAGGACAGTGGTTCTCCAGGAACAGGTTTGGACACCCCTGATGTAAATGAACAGCCAAAACACAAAAGCTTTCCGTATTTGTTAAAACTGGTGTTTGTCTATACACCTCTCATTTGTCCCCTTGGTTGCTGATTATCTTACTCACCTCTCTCTTGTTTTAGTTCCTCTGTTCCTCATTTGTGGATATATATGTTAAAGGTGTGTATTCCGTGTTCCTGAGTTTTGTATGATAGAGAGGTTTTTGGTTTTATGCATAGTATAATCTTTACTGGAACAATGATTGTTCATAACTTTGAGAGAACCTTGTAAGAACATTAACCAAATTTCTGAGAATATTCCCTGATAGCTGGGTAAAGTTCTTCTACTTTTTTTTAAATACCCATCCTCAAGAGTATGAATAATTTTGGCCCATTTTCCATTGATTTCCTCTTCTCAGCTATCTGATATGAACTTAATCCAATTTCTAGAGCTAGACAGTAAGCCTCATACTGTGAAACTTGTTAGATTTGCATTTGTCGCTACCATGGTTAAGGTTAGGGTTAAAGGTTGGATTGTTGTGGGACGCCAAATAAACACTGACAGAACGAAGGTTACTAGACATGACCCAAACTTTCTCACTTGCACCCACACAGCAAAAATTACATCTCTGAGACTCAGATTCATATTTTATTTTATTTTTTGGTGCCAGAAGGCATGAAATATTTGCTTTGTTCAAAAATTTGACAAATGTCCAAAATCATTAACTGGCAATAGTGTGTAATTTTGTTATTTTGTGCATGTGTTTATGTTTTTGATTTGTGATGATTATTAAAATAACTAAAATAAAACTAAAATTTGCTTATATATAACATCTGTAAGCTGACGTATAAGATATTTCAGAGAAAACTGTAAATCACTCAAAAAAAAAAAAAAAAACACACACACAAGTATAAACAGTCAGATGATTATGTAAATACAGCTATAAGATATGAGTCACTTTGTATAATGGCTGCTGAGTGCTCGCACCATTTTGTACAGTGGAAAAGAAACAGCCTAGGTCTGTTTTTCAGCATTGTTTTATTTAAGTCTCTTGTTGCTGTCTGTTATTCATCAAAGTCACTGTAACAGTCAAAGACTGAATGCATTGTTACCTATCAAATTTGCTGATCAAACTGTGACACAAGCATGTTGTGATTTAGCCCAGCAAGAATTGCTCCTGGATCAGCATCCATATGATTCAAGAACAAGGATATCCTACCTAAGCAATGTGATAAATTCACTGCTAAAATGATGTGGAATAAGGGTAAAAATCATGTCTTGACCACTGACAGAACTTCAAACCTGAGGCGCACAGATTTCAGACCTTTTATGCTAGGTCTATCTCATTAGCACATAACTGTAACACCACAACATATCTGCAATGGCAGCATCAAAATATGAAAGATTTTAGGCTAGCTTTTGTAAACAGAATGTGTAATTAGTGTAAGTTTCCAACAAAACACTGCTGAAAACAATTTATTTTCGTCTGAGGCTTGGTCTTGTCATTTCATGATGAGTCTTAGTTTGATCTGCAGATACTTCTGGAACCAACCAAAGAGACTAGACTGTGTACCTAACGGCTTTATATATATATATATATATATATATTATACTTCATGGGAGTAAGTGTTCCCTCCAAGTGACTTTTGGTGCATTTCATCATCACGACTTAATGATTGGTAGAATTTTCTGTTCAATAAATCAGTTATCGGTTAGCTATCAGTTACGAACCTCAAAGCTCAAAGTAGATCTTTCTTTAAAGGTTTAAACATTGCTGTTAAAAGTCAATTTCTCTATGGGGAAAATGAATGCAGTTTTTACTTCCTGTGGCCAACTGTTGCACTCTATAGCTTAGGCTAAATTTAGTTAACAGTAACATCACCTGGATATGTCAAGATCAGTATCTAACATTCAGACAAGAATGGAAAGGATGATTCATGGACTGGCCCAGTAGATCCAGAAGCCTGCAGTGGCCTGAAACCTGGAAGCAACCCACGGCAAATGTAAAATGTATAAACAACCAGTGTGTACCTGTGAAATAAACAAAGAAATTAGCACTCATACTGGCCTCTGTAACCAACGTGTGCTCATGAAGATTTGTATTTAGTTTACGGAAAGTGTGATTTTAAAACTACATGTACATTTAGGGGAAAGGGAAGTGGTGTGTGGCCAAGTATGGTGCTCTGCATTTAACCCATCCAAGTGCATGCACACAGTAGTGAACAAACACCCGGAGCAATGGGCAGCCAATGCTGCGGCGCCCGGGGAGCAGTTGGCGGTCTGGTGCCTTGCTTAATGCTTAATTTCGAAGCAGAGATTTTGTTAAAGCAAAAATAAACACATTTTAAAACACAAAACAGTAAAAACATACTTTTAGGATTATAATCATGTTTCTCTACAAACAGCTTATTGAGACTTCCAACTCAAAATAATAAAGTGTGTCATATAAACTTACACTGAAAATGACTGATAAAAAAACAATTTATATCTATTTTACTATTTTAACAAAAAGCCATGCTATATATATTTATTCATGAAGTGATACTCTGTGACTCGTGGCCAAGAGAACTCAGCACACTGCAACTGAAGAAAACACAAACTATTTCCTTGAAATAGCTCAGAATGTGTTAATGTTGCCTATTTTAATTGACCAACAGCTTTAAAGTGTTTCTTTTCACTATGCAGCATTTAATATTACGGTTTTATAGAGGTCCTATTGGTATCATACCATATAAAATGAGGCACCCCAACTGTTCTAAATACAGGCTAGTATGCTAAATACAGAGAGAAATGTCTCAATGAAGTACTAAAAGACAAGGAAGTGGAGGAGACACTCAGGTAGCCAATGGATGGATGGGTTTGAAGAAGCGTATAAACACCTGTAAAATGTGAGAAGTATCAGGGATGCACATTGTACTGTGACCACAGGCACCCGTGAGAGATGCATTAGCCCTGATCAAACATTGGATGCTCTCTTCTCGTAGCATCTCCAAGTTTGGAGAAATATCATATTCCCTTCCACCTTTTTCACTTAAAAGGATTGACACAAATTACTTATACATCATATATGGTTCTTTTATTAAACTATGTTTAAAATTATGTACATTCACATTATATGAATGCTCCAGTCATATCATTAGCCTACAGGATGACCAGACATACATTTTTTTCTGGAAACAGTCCATGTTTTTGGTATATTTAACTATTATTATCAATTATCAAAAGAGACAGTTAATTCAGTTTCATGGTAGGCACCTACTAACTAGTCATGTTAAAATAAAGCAATGCTTGTAACACTTTACAGTAAGGTTCGATTTGTTAGTTAACTATTTATCTAAATAGTTAACTATTTAGATTTGTTAAGCATTAACTAACATTAACAATGAGTAATACACTGTTACAGTATTTATTAATCTTTGTTAATAAAAATACAACTGTTTATTGTTAGTCCATGTTAGCTCATGTCCATTAAATAATATTAATAAACACCTTTTGATTTTAATAATGTTTTAGTAAATGTTGGAATCAACAAACTAACAATGAAAAATACTTATAAAGAATTTATTCATCTTAGTTAATGTTAACTAATGTAGTTAACTAATGTTAACCAATGGAACCTTATTGAAAAGTGTTACCGTAATACAGTTTGTATAAACAAAATAACTGGGCCTGAACAGGGTGCAGGATGGTAAAACCCCATTTCCAAAATCAAAAACATATTATAGGTTAAAGTTGTAATTATACAGTATATTCACAGGAAAATATAAATATGACATACAATAAGAAAATGTTTTGTTAAATACAGTTTTACAAAATCATCATTTATTATAATATAATACTCTTTGATGTGTTTGCTGTTTGCAGCCTGCCTGTCTGTGTCACGGTTCACCGTTCATTGCGTCCTTCTCGTCCCGTGTCATCGTTGTGATGTGTGTGTGTGTGTAGGTGTGTGTGGGCGTGACCGAGTCATTACCACTGATCAGCGCCTCAGCTGAGTCTCGTTGGCAGTGCCAGCTGCAGCTCATTTACGCACCTTCAAATACTCACCAGTTTCTCCTCTCCATTGTCAGATCGTTGTTGATGTCTTCGCGTGCTGTCTCTTGTTCCCTGTTCCTGTTGGCGTTCCTGATCCTTGCTGCTTTTCGGTGTCTGGATTACTTCACTCTTCACCACCGGTCATCTGTCCATCAAGGTCGCCACTCATCGCCATCGTGTTGCTGCTTGTATTTTTCATTCTTTGGTTACTCAATAAAGAGACTGTTTCACTCGCAGACTTGCTTCCTCGTATTAATCATAACAAAACCTCTGTACAAATCAATCAAGCCTTTCACCTTCCATGTGCCTTCAAAATTTCCGCTTTGTCATCCATCCTTTTTAAATCTTACTGGATTGTATTTGACTTAAGTCTTTGGCAGAATTCACTGCTTTAAAGGATCAGTGCAGCCACAAAAATCATTTCAGCAGATGCTCTATACTCTATATCAGACCTTGCTTATTTTTGAGAGACACTTACGATGAATCCCTCCAACTACTTCAACTGTGTCTTTCATCAGGAACTACAAGGAAAGTTTTTCAAGAACTAATCTTTGCATGTACATTACCTTTGCATTACAGCTGTGTGACCACATTTAAAGGAGTCATGACATGAGAATCAAATTGGCCTTGATCTTTTGGCATATAAGAGGTCTTTGAAAGCATACTGCAAGTTTCATAGCTTAAAACATCCTCTTCGTTATAAGCAAAGCATTTATTTAATCAAGCTTCAAAAACAGCTTGTTTTTGAACTGGAGGTGCAAGATGATGTCATGAATGCAAATGTCACATTGTGTCAAAAGCAAATAGAAATTACATTCACTGCCACTATCTTGTCTACACTGGATGCAGTATACAGATGCGCGTTTGCTTTCAGACACAGTCCACACACTTGAGTCTGTCATCAAAAGGACAAATGGAGCGAAAGAACATTAACTTTGACGAGTTTGGTTTAAACAGCTCATTCGTGTCTTTGTACAGATATCAGAAGTCTCCCAGCGTAAGGAACAAGTGGATAGTTTATTTTTAATGGCATCCCAGATCAATCGATCGGAGCATTTTGTTTTGTAAACGAGGCACAGGGTCATGGAGAGTTCACAAAGAAACATTTGTTGAAAGATGAAGCGGTACTAGATCTGACTGCAGCTTCATCACAAACGGTAAGTAAATGATTTCATAATGCTTTGTCTGGAAATGACTGTTTTATTTTGATTCTGTTGTCGAAACACTCACATGCAGTAGTGAGAAGGCAATGATGTGAGCCATTCATGACAGTGCCCGATTACTGAGAAGCCTTAAAGGACCCGTCCCTTAAAAACAGGCTGTTTCAGACAACGAGGGTTGAGAATAATCATTTCCCCACGTATATATTTGTTCTTTTGTGCAAAAAACTTTATTAACATTATAAGCAAACCTCAAGGAACATATTAAAATAATAAAAAAATTCCATGTCATGACCCCTTTAAATCCTCATTCCGCCTCTGGGGGGGTCACAGGTTTCTCACTTTGCTAGATAAAGTGCTTGGCATGCAGTAGCCCTTGCTAACAAACTGGTACACATCTTTCACCTCTTGCTGTTCAAGACAAAGGTGCCACACTCAGTAATCAAAAGGTTCTCATTTCTCCTTTTGAAAGGTGAGTCAAAAGAGCACTTACAAAAGCTTTTTTCTCCAGTCTGTTATACAACAGCAGCCACTCCAGAGATAAACACAACTATCAGGCAAACTAGCTCAATTAATCAAACTTGACATGAGTTTTGGTCTGAATCGGCCTTGATTAGAGAATTACTGTGTGCAATTAAAATTTAGGGTGGAAATGACAGCTGACTGTGAAGTTAGTGAAGTCTGAAGCTTCATGCTGTAGATGTTTTAAAGAGATAATTCACCTAAAATTCATGCCATGGTTTGTTCCAACACAAAATGGCAATCTCTGGAAAAGCTGGCTGGCCAGTTCAAATGAAGAATGAGATCTGAAAATGAAGCCGAGGTGGGAGATTTCAGTGAAAAATCACTTTGATCTATTCAGATGTTCTTATTCTGCACAGGAAAAAAATATTAAAGTTAATGTAGGGTTGGAGCGACATGAGGGAGAATAAATATGACAAAATTAACTATTCAGTATTCTTTTAACTTTTACAATACAAAGCTCTTTTGCAATGGAAATCCTTTCCCTAAACCCAAGCAAAGCATAGAAAATGCTTAGCAAAACTACAGCTTTCTTCTATGGCAGACTGTACTGTCATGGTTATGTTTTGCAGAGCGTCTACAAATATTTGCTCTGCATTTTACTCCTTAGAAGATTTTGAAATGGATTTGGACATTTGGCATTTGATCTCATTGTACAGAGTTTATTTTTCTAGTCATACATAAATATCCTCCAATCCACAATGAAAACCAGGGGTCAGTTGCATAAACTTAGCCTCCATGTTAAGACAGTGTCTTAAGAACTAATCTGACCAACTAGCAGTTAGCCAAGGGGTAATAGGTCTTATTTTTTAGATTCAACTTAGACTAATCTACATTTTTATGTAACTGAATTTAAAGAATTATGATCAGTCTTAAAGAAAAAATTAGCTGACTAACTTTTAAGACTAGTCTTAACCTTTTATGCAACCAGCCCCAGCTGACAGATGTCTGCTCTAATGATAGAAGAAAAAAAGGAGGCTCTAATCATTTAACATTATGAGAGAACTGCTTGTTGTCTTGACCTTATTCTAGCTATGTGGATTTGAACTCATATCTAATTTTCTTTGTTACAATGTCCTGTTCTATTGAAGTATTTACCCTTAAGGTAAAGAAATAAAGAAATATTGCTTAAACGAACAGCTCACAAAAAAATAAACAATGCCATCTTGTAGTTACCCTTAATTCACTTTTCCTTTACGTTAAATGATTTCTGAAGACATGGAATCTGGCCACAGAAAGTACTTTTTCGTGCTAACATGGTCATTTTTGGAGTTTGGCAGCACAGAAAAAGTGTGGAGAAAATTATATCAAAATTTTCATTTTTAGGTGAACTAGTCCTGATGGGAAGTTTGTATTTATGAGCTGGGAAGTTGAAATTTCCACATCAAGTGCAACATACCATTTCTGCAAAACAAAACAAAACAACAATGTGCACAAGGTGTGTTTTTGCTATTCTACTGTAATTGTACAATAATTTATTATAGAAGAAATTCATCAAATTTATTGTCAATGCATATGCTGCATCCACTGCATCCAACTCAGAAACTCAGCGCTCAAAGAAAGCTCTGGGTTGTCCATTTGTAATTATGCTCTTTGCACCACAACTTGAATGCACCACAAGCCTTAAGAAAGCAAAGAGAAGACACCTTACCTTTGGTTTCCTCTAGAGGGAGTGTGTGTGAGATGATTTTGGCTAAAGTTAGCAAACGAAGGCTTTGTTCAGGGTTTTGCAGTGTTTTAAGCCTCAACTGTGAAACATACCTTTCCTCTTTAATTGAAACAGCTCAGATTTATATTTTAGTCTAAGTCTAGGCTTAAGCCTTGTCTATGAAACCAGGGGAAAATGTTCAAGGCTAGTCTAAGCAGTTTATGCAACCGGCCTTGTTGTTTTTATGCTGCAATGCAATGAAGACACAATTCAGAGCATCCTGACATCGGTTCAAAGCTCTATGTGACAAACGCATCTCCAGTATGCTATATATTAAGATACGTAAAGTGAAATGGCTTTTTGATTTACACAGGTTAGGAATATGAGTTTTCATGAATTTTCACTTTTTAGGGGGAATGAATGTACTTCAAGAGGTTTACTCATTATAGAAATACATTCATCCTAGTAGTCCCAAATCTTTTTTGCCACATGGGAAGGGAATTTCATGCTTTTCTTGTGACATAATCACTTAGACACTTCACTAGAGTCCTACAAAAGAACAGCAGACTGAAAATGGATCTTAAGATGGAGGAATGAAGATGACTGAACGGGAGTCGGATTTGTTAACAGCAGTATAACACATTGTCAGTCAGCATGGTTGAGACATCAAAGCTGTTAAACTGGATCCAGTGAGCTGGTGATTTTTACATGCTGTGCTCTTCATTCTCCAAAGCATCTTTTCGTCATTTTGTTTTGTTTTGTTTTTGCAAAATAATATGGTGAATGTGAGGATTTCATATATGTACTGTACTACTTTTGATCATGTGCATCTGCAATTTTAATTTTTGATATCTATTAAAAATTCATGTGTTTTTTTTTATCCAGTAAATGAATAGAATATATTTAATTAGTTTGAATAATACCACAGTCTTTGATAACATGTGGGTTTGTCTGCTTCATTTCTGTGGTTTAGTTCAAAGTTTTTCTTGGTTGTTCAGCCCATCTGAAGGCTTGTGATAATCATATTAAAATTAGTTTTGAGAAATACTTTTTTTTTTTTTTTCAACCTGCGATGATGAAGTGGGACTAAAGGGCTTTCTTTAGCTTTGGTGGTTGACTCTTCTCACAGGAGCCTTGGTAAAGGGAAAAAGTTGATCTTTAATTCAAGTTTAATTCAATTGCTAATTTTTTTCTCAACTTTTAAACTGTGCTGGAAAACAGGTAGCACTGATATGCGACATCAGTTACAGCATTAATATTTAATGGTGAATCATTAGAAGTTATACATTTATGCAGTGTTTTTTGAGCCACAGAAACTCAAGAGATGTCTGAGTCTGCATCTACATAAAAATCATATTGCATCAGGCAATCTGACAGCACTGAGACCGTCTCTCATCATGTCGCTAGTTAGTGGCTTTGGAGAGTGATTTGCAGGGATGGTGGGATCTTATGTTTTCAAAGCTATAGCTTGCTATTGCTAGCCTGTCCGAAATCACCCACCCCGCTTTTAAGTGAAACATCTATAGAATGTTCCTCTAACACAGACAGTAGAGCATGGTGTTAGCAATGCAATGCAAGGGTTAATTTGTAGGGAATGCATGAAATGATGATATACCTTGCATGCAAATATATCTGCGGTCAAAGGTTTGGAATAATTACTTTTTTTTATGCTCACAAATTTGTTATAATAGTTCTATTTATTATTCTCCATCTTACAATGAATGCATTCATCATCAAACAGGTGGGTGTAGTTGTTGATATGAAGAAATCAGCAACTGCAGATCATAAATGGCACAGATGACATTAACTAATAATCACCAGCTGCTGAGCTTTTAACCCAAATATCTTCATCATAGCCGTCCTTGCCCTGAATTATTTAATTAATTTTTATTTTTTACATTTATTTATTGGATTAATATTTTTAATTGATCCTCATACATATTGTGGCATAAAGCAGAATATGTTTCTATATAAGCAGCCATTTCAGAATTATTGCCAACCTATTCCGGCACTGAATATTTTTAAATAAATGTTCTCTTTTATGGGCAGTGGCCACTAGTAATAAATAAGTAGTAAAATGCTCTTCCATGCTTGGTTGCTGACAGGTCCCTTTTAGGGGCCATTTAACAGGTTAATTGGTGAGTTGATGCCTGAATACTGACAACTGCCCCTTCAGACTTATTCCTGGTGAAAAAACAGCACTAATATCAGGGATTCTTACCACTCCACAGACCCTGGGTACATCTGTGGCTTTGAGCAAAGACAGATGCAGAGTTTTCTGTGGTGATATGCCTCAGAGACACTTGAAAATACAAATGAAAAAGGGATTAAAGGGTCCACAGGGAAGTGTAGAATAGAAAGGGTTTGGTGATCTTGGTGGGAGGTGGAAAGTGAAGGTCAGACTTTGCCCAGCTTGTCCATGCAGAGTCAAAAAAAACAAAAAAACAAATTGCTTGCCCAAGGACTATACTGATTTATCCATTGTTATGTCTTAAGTAATT
>JAUZSZ010000088.1:665528-675561 GCA_034780575.1 Labeobarbus marequensis
TAATTATGCATAGTGATGTAGTATTGTCTATCAGTGAGATAGGAAGAGAACCAGGATAGTGCAGCACCTGAGACACCCATCTCAGAAAGGTGGGAGAGTAATAACTTGTGACAGACAGTATCAAATGCTGAGCTGAAATGTATAGTTTCAAATGAACTAGGTCTCACATCTTCATATAATTTCAAATGAAGTAAACATCCCAAATATACTATTTAGTGTAGTCTCACCTATGTTTGATCAGCCGTAGCCTCTGCCATTCATTCTGGACTTCTTTAAAAAGCCCAGCTCCTTGTAGTCTTTAAAGCATCCCTTTCGTAGAGAACAATTCGGCTTCAGAACGTGGGCTGAGTCTTCTGAATCATTTCAGAAGTAAGGTTTCACTCCATCATGTGGCTTCATTCACCTGCTTTATCACGTAGGCAAACACTGGGGTTGTACTTCATTTGGCATTTCAAGCCAAATATATACAATAATGCACTTGCTGTCACAGTCTTAGTACAACATTCAGTTCACACCTTCCTCATGCTACAAGCACTGGTAATCCTTTCACATTTCAGATGAAACTATTAACCGTAAAAAACAAGAAGAAGAAGTAGAAGAAGAAATCCTTGCAATAAACAGACAAGGAAAAACCTCACAATATATTAGTGCTGCAAGTCTCCGAAAAATGACAATGTTTAAAAAAAAGTTATTGAGCTGCGAAGAAAGAAAGGCAAAGCAATTGTTCATTATTCAAGTCCTGTTTCGGTTTCGTTGTTTTTTCCCCCCTCTAGTCTTTAATAATTTCTCCTTTGCTTTCCTCGTGAGAGAATAGCGTGATTGTCGTCAAGCGATTTGAGTTTATGCATGTCCTCGTCTCCTCTCTCATACGTTCAAAGGGTACAAAAAAATGCGAGGCAAGCAACCTCAAGACGTCAAAAATAAACTTTGCATCCACCAGCTTGCCAAATGATTGGGATCCGCTGTCAGATCAATCAAACTAATGGCTACATTTGGCTGGTTGGGTTCCTCTCAGAGATGTACCTGTGTTCACCTGTTAGCCAAGATCAACACGAGGCCCTGTCGGTCTGGTCCTTTAAATACAGACATTTACAAAAGCTCTTAGAACCAGAATAATCCAAGGGAATATCATGAAGCACAGAGGCCTTATGGAACGGGAGATGGAGCAGAGAAGAAAGAGGCTGCGATGAAGAGAGTTCCCCAAGCAGGAGGGAGGTAGGCGAGGTTTTCTGCGGTCTTCCTTAGAGATCTATACGGAAGACTCCTCAGGATTGGCATCGGGAAGCACACTCCTCTGCTGGAGAGTTTTCCGGAGCTCCTCTTTGAATGGACTGGAGTAGTCGCTGTCTCGTCCGCTAAGCCCGATTCCCATTCCCGCTCCCATGCTTGGTCTCTCCTCTCCGGCTGTGCTCAGATTCAGCCGGATGTATCCGTTCGCGCTTGAATTTCGGATGTTTGTGAGGCTCAACCTGCTTGGGCTGTGAATGGGCTGGCCGGGAATCGCACTTGGAGACGCCGAAGTTCCGGTGGAGCACATTGCATGCCCAGGAACGATTTTCAGGGAGCCATCTGAGTAGTAATAATTCGCCCCCGTTTCCCAAAAACGATCCTCGTCGTTTGCCATCTTGCTTGGCACGAATGAAGGCCGGTTGGGAGGCTCTTTGGGCAAAGTAATGGGGTACACCAAAGTGCTCTCCAGAGGCTTCATTTCCACCCCTTTTCCTAAAGCCAACTTCAATCTTCTTCGAAGATACAAAGATGCAATAAGCAGCAACAGACATGCCGCACCCAAAGTGATCACCAGAACCCAGAACAAACCCATGCTGCCATCAGGAGCGCGGGCCTCCATGAAAACAGGTGCGCTGGCGACCACTGCAACCTGGTACCTTTCTGTCTGGAACTTCACCCCTTGCTCCTCTGAATAGCAGATGTAGCGGCCCGCTTGAAGGGATCCGGCTTGGGGGATGACCAGGGCACGAAGGGCTCTGTCGAATCGAGGCCCAGTCGCCTCACCTTCCACCAGGGCAAGCTCATGTTCGTTGAGCTCCCAGAAAGGCTGGGCCAAGTTGGAAACCAGATGGCAGGGCAAAACCAGATCTGACCCAACAACCACAGTCACATTTCTCAACCTAGAATGATCTGGAGGAAAAAAACAACAACATTAGTATATGATATTTTATTTTTTAAATAATGATGCAAATAAATAAAATTAAATAAATGTAATAATGTAGTCTTATTCATTTTTTTTACATTTTGCATTTTGTTTTAGTAATAGTTTCTGCTAAAAATGAGAACATTTTGGGGAGAAAAACAACAACAACATTAATATATGTTTTTTTATTTTTTAAATAATAATAAAAATAAATGAAATTAAATAAATGTAATAATATAGTCTTATTGTTTTTTTACATTTTGCATTTTGTTTTTGTAACAGTTTCTGCTAAAAATTAGAATGTTCTGGGGAGACAAACAACATTAATATATGATATTTTATTTTTAAAATAATAATACAAATAAATACAATTAAATAAATGTAATAATGTAATCTTATTTATTTATATTTTACATGTTGCATTTTGTTTTAGTAATAGTTTCTGCTAATAATTAGAATGTTCTGGGAAGAAAAACAATAACAACATTAATATATGACATTTTATTTTATTTTTTTAAATAATAATACAAATAAATACATATAAATAAATGTAATAATATAGTCTTATTTTTTTACATATTGCATTTTGTTTTAGTAATAATTTCTGCTAAAATTAGAATGTTCTGGGGAGAAAAACAACAACAATATTAATATATGATATTGATTTTTTTAAAAATAATAAATAAATAAATAAATAAAATTAAATAAATGTAATTATATAGTCTTAATTTTTTTTACATTTCACATCTGGTTTCTGCTAAAAATTACCTGCTTCTCTTCAGCTATTGACAATGATTAAATTATTTGAAACAAAATTATATTCTTTCTAGATTTTTTTCTTTTTTCTGCATTGTCTGCTATTATTTTGCAGTCCTTAACAGCAAAAATGGTTTAATTGTAGAATGTTATGCTTGATTAATTTCTGACTTCTGAGAGATGTTAAATGTGCCAGCTCAAATTTGTGTATAAAAATGCAAATTCACAAAGACCATTGAGTTGTTTCAGTTTGTTATTTGCCTAATAAATGACAATTCAATTTTTATTTTAAACAAGACAGATTCCTAAAATTTTAGTGTTTTCTCTTATAACAGGTGGTCTAATAAATGTATAAAGCACTATATATCGGTCACTACTGCTGTTTTGTCAGTAATCTCGTTGACTCGGTGAAGTGTATGGGACTTCTAATGGAAAGGCCTGCAGGGGGCAGCGCGAGTCTGACGTACCTGGACTGGGAATGGAGAAAGGTTTATCAAACTTGGCTTTTCCTCGGCTGAACCTCTCCAGCATGAGGTCCTGTGAGAGTGTGGATGTGGAGCTGTGGGGGGAACACAAATACTGATGATGTGTCAGAAGGCTGTTAGACACACTGCTATAGCGATGCAGCTTAAAAGTACAAAGAGGGTCCTGTGGAGGAGAACAGAGGGGGTGGAAAGGGAAAGCCTTTGCAAAATGATGAGGAGCGAGCGGCAGAGAAACAGAAATAAAATAAAGAGGAGAGCACAACAGATATAAACAAAGCAGCGGATGGATGATGGTGAAAGGATACAGTGTTGGGAAGGTTACTTTGGAAATGTAATAAGTTACAGATTACAAGTTACCTTATTTAAAATGTAATAAATAGTGTAACTATTTCAATTACTTTATTAGAGTAATGTAACTGATTACATTTGATTACTTTTTGATTACTTTTCTAAATTTCTGATGTTTCAAACATTTAAAACAGGCAGGGTTAACCTTACAGTTGTATTTAACACTGATTACTGTCAGACTTTCAAAATCTTTCATCACTTGAATTAAGACTATAATCATTTCATTTTAAAGCACAGCCACCACAAAATCAGACTTTAGCAGCTCTTTTTACTTTAAGATCGTTCTGAGGTTAAATACAGATAAAAAAGTTAGTCTTTAAAAAATAAAGCATACTGTTATTGAATAAGCATGTGTCCTTAACTCCTGAAACATTGGTGTCTCATATTTTAGAGCAGTCAATGCAATTCATGAAAGAAATCAATTAAATCAATATGTGTGTGAAAAAAATTCAGACGTAACCCCCTTTGTAATCGTTAACATTTTAACTAATTTAATTACACTTTTTTTATATGTAACTGTAACTGATTAAAGTTACATTTATTTTGTAATTAAACTACATAACTCTGTTACATGTAACTAGTTACTCCTCAAGTAAGTACATGTAACGTGTAACAAGGACAAAGTGTTACCTTATTTTGTATTTAAAAATTGGTAACACTTTATTTTAAGCTGTAATAATACAGAGTAATTACCTAGTTAAGTACATAGTAGTAGCCATTGTACTTACAATTAAGTTATGGAACAGCCTGTAATTACAGTTTGTAATTATGTAGATGTAATAGGCAGCTACTGTTACACATACGTAACAGACCGAGTGTGTTACACAGCTACTTGTACACTTAAGTACAATCTTGATACACTTTATTTTTAAGCAGCTTATATTTGTGTAATATTCTGTAATTTTACTGTAATTAGAAAGGTATTACATGTATTTAAGCTGTGTACTGGTGGGTTAAAACAAACTAAGGTGAAGCTGGATAAGGTGTAACAGTATAGATACACATGAAGTACACTTAAGTACAATCTTGATATACTTTATTTTAAGTAGCTTATGCCTGTGTACTTACATTTATAATTACGTTGTATAAAGTCTGCAACACATATGTAACAATCTTTTGGTTACATAAGTAGCTGTGTAACAGACTCGGTCTGTTACATATGTGTAACAGTAGCTGCCTATTACATCTACATAATTACAAACTGTAATTACAGGCTATTCCATAACTTAGTTACATGGTAAGTTTATTTTATTTCATGTAAGTACAACGGCTACTACTAAGTACTTAACGAGGTAATTACTCTGTATTATGACACCTTAAAATGAAGTGTTACCAGTGATTCTTCTGTAGCTGATGATTGTGTGTTTTCAAGATTTCACTTGTATTTAAAAAAAACTCCAACTAGAACGTAGAGGCAGAGCAGTCTAAGTGCCGGATTTACTAAGCAAGACAATTAGCATAAAAGCGCAATTCCAACAAATGGATCAACTGCCAATGGCACATTAAAGGACACAGACGCAACATCTCATTTCCATAATCTACCACGAGCAGTGCAGATTAGCATGCAGCCGCAAACAAGCAGCGCAGGTTAAAAATAATGTGGCTTGGCAAACAATATGTTTGGAGAATGTCTGCACCTGCTGATGTTATATTCACCAGAAGATTCTGTTAAAATGCCAAAAGAGGAAACGATCCTTTACAAATATTAAAGCTGTCATCTTTCCTGTAGGCATTTGTGATCTCCTTCACATCAGACTTTATTCCACGGCTGGTCTATCAGTACATGTACAGTCCAGACGGGTCGATGCACGGCTTTGTCAACCACACGCTGTCTTACTTTAATGTCAGTCACTTCCAGAACGGGACCGCTCCGTTGGATCCGTTCCACCTGGGCTTCCATGTGGACATCTGCAGGTATGGCCACCTATAATAGGAGCTCTAACTCAATTAACACCACATGAATCTTTAATTTCTCCTTTTCCTCCAGGTATAAAGACTACAGAGAGCCTCCATGGTCTCCGACACCATACGAGATCTCTAAAGAGTTCTGGGCTGTGTTGGCCGCCAGACTCGCATTTGTCATTGTCTTTCAGGTTAGTGTCTAACATCTGAAGACACAGCTCTCCAAGAGTATCAGCTACCTTAAATTACTGCCAAAGAAAATAAATACTCTAAGAATAAAATGCTGAAAACTGAGAAAATGATATTTGTGGATGTTTTGTGCTAGACTCAGAAGGTATTGAGTGAACTGGACAAAAGAAAAGTAGTTTTTATTTTATGGATTAGATTCTTCAGAGGCTTGTGATAGGAGGAACAGAAAGGTTGGTTAACTCGTGCAGGTCTCGTCTTCTGCAGAATGTGGTGATGCTGATGAGTGACGTTGTGGACTGGATCATCCCAGATATTCCCAAAGACATCAGCTTACAGGTCCATAAAGAGAAGATCCTCATGATGGACCTGTTCATGAAAGAGGAGCAGGGGAAGACCCGGCTAGAGGACGGATGTAAGGAGACGAGTCCTCTGATGCGCTCTCGCTCGGCCTGCAGAAACTACTAACCCCAGCCGCCTCAGAGCTTCTCGTTACATTCCACTGACGATCCAGACCGCTGCTGGCTCGGACTCAACGCCTGTTGCCAGCTCATACTGTACAGCTCCTCATGCTTCCCAAATCTGTGTCTGTGTCAGATTCATTTCCCTCGGTCATTCTTCTCTTTTAGTGAATGCTGCCGTCACACATGCGAACGAAAACACTTCTGTCTGCGTTCTTAGCACTGCTGGACATTAGCATAGATCAGATCCTGGTGAGGTGGGTTTGATGAAGGCTGTGGAGATGATAATGAACATGTCTTCTGTCTGGTCTTGCAGGTCAGTTATTGTCATGGCAAAACAGTTTGAAGAATCTTGTTGAGCAAGTTAGTTCAACTATCCAACGTATGACAGACACATTTATAAGATAGGAAGAACTCTATCGCCCCCTTGAGTGCTAAGGTTTGTTTGACCCATAAAAAAGGCTGTTAGATGTTTTGATTGAATGTGATATTTCCTTTTGATTCTGATTTTCAATCTGGAAGGTTTTGGTTGTTTTGTTTGCGGTTGTTTGTGATTGAAAATATAAAATATCTACTGTCCTCTATTTATAACAAATCTTAAATATGGTAGAAGATATAAGGGTTTTTAGACAAGGATTTAAATGTGACCTTGGAGCACAAAAGCAGTCTTAAGTAGCACAGGTATATTTGTAGCAATAGCCGACAATACGTTGTATGAGTCAAAATTATTGTTTTTTCTTTTATGTCAAAAATCATTAGGATATTAAGATCATGTTCCATGAAGATATTTAGTAAATTTCCTACCATAAATATATCAAAACTTCATTTTTGATTAGTAGTAATATGCATTGCTAAGAACTTCATTTGAACAACTTTAAAGGTGATTTTCTCAATATTCAGATTTTGTTGCACCCTCAGATTCCAGATTTTCAAATAGTTGTATCTCGGCCAAATATTGTCCTATCCTAACAAACCACACATCCGATTTATTTGATTTATGTATAAATCTAATTTTTAAAAAAAAAATTGACCCTCTTTTTAAAAAATCTACCCCCTTATGACTGGTTTTGTGCTCCAGGGTCGCATATAAATTTTTCAATCATTTGAACAAATTGACGTCAAAACATAATCAGAGGAAAATGAGATCCTAATATTGATGATTGATGTATTTGGAGTTTGGAGAAGCTGCAGCAGATTTGAAGTGGACGGTCTTTATTCGTTCCTCTGTGTGTTCAAACTCTCAGATGATAACGTTTGCTTTAATTCTTTTAATCAAATGTTCCTCCATATTTCATGTTTTCACTTTTATTGTAAGATGGTCATTTTTCCAATGCTTTAAATTTTTTTGTACATTTGCTGCGTTTGATGTTTAATGGTGCCTGATGGTATTGATCGTCTGTGCACTGAGCAAGCATTAGCGTTGTGGAACATATTTCATATTTCATCATACTTCTCATTCACATTGTGTTCATAGAGTGTCACAGACTTGAAAACCATAAATTCCATGTTAAGTCCAATAATGTTTTTATACAGAATCATGAAGTCACTTAGTCTCGTAGATTTGTAATGCGTCTGTGTCCTGAAATGTGTGGCTTTGATTAATATTTACAGTGTGGGCTGTACAGTAAAACACTCATGAACTGAAGGGGATTTCACACACCAAAGATAAAACATTTCTGTGCTGATTTATTTTAAGGTCTTATCCAAACAGAAAAGTTATATTGTTTTTTTTTAAGTATGGTGTTTATTATTTACTGCCTTACATGCCTACTAAATTTTTAATACATGTAACTTCTATATTTTGTTTGCTTGCCTTCATTTAGAAACACGATATGCTTTAGTTTACTGTCGCTGTGTATTTTAATGTAACACTACAAAGAAATAAAGTTCTTCAGTTGTCCATTTACTTTTGCTGACCTTTCTGTTAATGTTTGGTTCCACAGACTCTTATTTTGATATGTATTTCTGTTTCCTTTCTGAATATGAATTGAATGTTTAATGACATTTGCAAGCATTTTAATTTATTTTAACCAATTATCTGTCAATCATTATATATGTTCAGTAAGTTCATAAGTAAACATTTACAAGCACATGATCTCTTATATTTATAATTATTTTACTATATATTATCTGTTAAGCATTTTTGTCATGTTTGTTAATGATTTATTAATGAAAATGACAAAGTGCTGTTAAAATAATTTGTAGATTTGTAAAAAGTACATGATGATATATGAACGGAATGTTTAATAATTTGTTAATGAAAGTTATTAGGAAGTGTTCTAAAAGAATATATCCGTGTGTAAGGATCAAGTGTGAAGGTGTGCACAGATGAAGAAATTTCATTATTTCATTAATTTATAGACACCAAAGCAAATCCAAGATATAACCTTGTTCGTAAACTGAGCCAAGCACACCAGCTCAAAAAACAACAATTTGATCAAGTTTATTTACTCCTAGTTTTGTATTATTTTTAGTTTTTTAATTATAGTTCTTTGCATCAGGGTTGATTTTTGCCTCTGGTGTTTTGCTGTTGTAACAGAAGGGACTGGACACAGACGGAAAGTAAAATGGTAATTAGCTTTATTGCACATAAGAGTTAAATGGAGAGAAGGCAGGATGAATAAACGGGTGAGTAAGAAAGGAAAAGCCGAAGGGAAAGGGAAAGGCGACTAGTCACCAGAAGAGATGCACGGCAGCTCGCGTAAGTGTTTGATATATTCTTGGTTGCAGTTCTGTTGTTGAAATTTTTATTGCTGCTAGGAAGGCATCTTTCTTTGCCTACCTCTTTCTACTCGGGTTTTAATTGCACTTAGTGGTACTTAGAATAATTAGCGCGTTAGTTTCGGAACGAGCCGGTGTGAGTTTTGCCAAGAGCTTAGTTTCAATTGTGGGCTATTAGCAGTCCTTTTAATCTTATTGGCTGGGCTGATCAGAAGCAGCCCACAGCTGTTTTCACTCAAGTGTCCTAGATTGCATTTAGTTGATGTCTGAGCGCTGACGCGGAAGCGTCTGCGGAAGCGTTCTGCCTTCGTGTTCAGCCTCCTCGTGTGAAGACCAACGAGTGTAAAGACCGTCGACTTTTTCCTGCGCGACTTTAACCGAGCAACGACACCGAGCACGCACTTAAGTATCAGTTCTATCTTCCCTCTCACACTATCCTTTCCTATCCTCTATCCTTCCACCTCTATCATGTGTTTCCAAAACATTCCGGTTCTCTCTCGACCTCGCTCTAAGAACCCACGCAGAAGGCCACGTAACCCGGCTAACCTGCGCCCTATCTCCACATCTTCCACTGCTCCTCTTTCTTTCTCTGTGGGCCTTTGGAATTGCCAGTCAGCTGTCAACAAAGCTGACTTCATTTCCGCTTTTGCCTTACATTCCACACTCAGCATCTTGGGCTTGACTGAGACCTGGATTCGTCCAGAAGACTCAGCAACCCCTGCTGCTCTCTCTCACAATTTCTCTTTCTCTCACACCCCAAGGCAAGTTGGCCGGGGTGGGGGCACTGGTCTGCTTGTTTCTAACAACTGGAAATACTCAACCCACTCCCCCCTAGGCAACCACAACTCATTTGAATCTCATGCCATTACTGTAACAGCTCCTATAAAACTCCAGATTGTGGTGATCTATCGTCCCCCTGGTCAAATCCTAGCCACCTTCCTAGAGGAGCTGGACGGGCTGCTGTCCTCTTTTATGGAGGATGGCACTCCACTCTTAGTCTTTGGTGATTTCAACATTCACCT